>JASAND010005755.1:0-17435 GCA_030248195.1 Trissonchulus latispiculum | reverse complement strand
TGTGTAGTGTGTATTGGGGGGGGACACTATGTGTTTTGTATACTAAGTCAACAAATTTTCAGTTCAATATCGTCATTCATCATATCATGTCATATCGTATGTCATATCGTATCATCAACATCATTCTTTGTTGCACTAAAACAAAACGTTGCCAATTTGCACATAATCATCAAACTACTATTGTGAAACAGACTAAAATGGTCTTCTTTTAGCTGCCGCCATAGTAGTCCTTTATGTATCTGCCATTTCTTATTAGCCGTAGCTATTTCCAAATCAGCGTAATTTAATCTGTTTAGATTGCGCTATTGAAAACTACAGAGTTCATAACTATGTGCGTTTCTATGGAGCAGTCTTGAACACTTTTTTCAATTCTAGTGAGAATAGCACTTAAATTTATAGCTTAGTTGTGACAACTGCTAAATCTTTTGTGAAATTGACAGGGTATGCTAGAACAGCTGCTAAATCTTTTTAAAATAGTAGTTTCAATAGGCTAAGCTTAATTAGAATTAGCTGTGCTGAAAATAAAAATGATAACGGTTAGCTAAATCTTATTAAAAAAGTCAACACTAAATGTCAATTTTAATTAGATGATTCCATTCTGCTGCCACTTTAAAATTGACGAACCCATAAGGTTGGTTAGATTTCTGGGTGTCCATGTTTTGATATTTTCCTATTCTCACTCAAATTATATATTCCTATTTATGGATTTTTTAGCGGATATTTTCATGACTTATTATGAATACGGAATTGATTTATCCTGGAAAACGGAATGCCAAAGCGTTCATTGGCATGAACCTGAGCGTTACAGCGGAAGCACCACTGAAATGTTCAGCCAAATGTTCCTACGTTTCAACGGGAGAGTCTGCCACCGCTAAGATCAAAAACCTGAAAAAACATTTAAAATCTCGGCATGGCATAAAAGTGGAAGGACGTATAAAATGTACAAGCTGCGGAGTGATCTGTCCTTACCACATAAAAAATCACAAGTGTAACTTCAGGTAAGCTTATGTGAAATATTCGTTGAAATTCTGATAATTCTTCCTCGAACCTTCTCATAAATGATTAAAATTTTCAAAAGTTAGCTACCTCTGTAGTTTACTAAAATGGCGTCTTTTAATACAGAGATAGATAGTCAGTCTTGGTTGGGAATTTAGTGAGGTCGGTCGGATATTGGTGAGTCTTCTTCATAGTTTTGGCAGCTGAGACGTGTATCGGGTTTTTGTGCTATTTTATGATTATTTCTGGGTATTTTGTAATTTCATTCAAAGTTTTGTGAACTTATGAACATGTCTAACGTGAAGTTTGTTTGAGTCCCAAAGTTCAGGTCTGGGACGGGGGAGGCCTATTGGTGCGGGAGGTTATAGTGCTATGCTACAGCAAACTTGGGGGGGGGGGGTCTGTTGGTTGCTGTTGCAGAACAGTCACCTGTGCCAGATGGGGGGGGGCTCCTCCCCCCACGGGTGTGGGTACCCTCCCCCAAGAAAATGTCGTTCGACAGACGGGTCATTTTGTTGAAAATCCATCCGTTGTTGAAAATTCATCCGAAACCTCCGTCCAAGCTGTGGGTGGGTTCTCAAACTGTGTCCCGTTTTGCTCTGTTGGCCCCATTGTCGGCAGATAGTTGTGACTCGGATTTTTCGGCTGGGAGGGCTCTTCCCGTGGGGGGAGGGGGCTTTGCCTCTGCCTCCGATGGTACCGTTGTGCAGGCTGGAGTAGGTGGGGGGCAGATTCAAAATCAAAATTTCGCCCAGTCTTCCGCTCTCGCGATCTCGCAGCCCTCCAACGAAAAGTTCATTGGCAGTGCGTACCAGAGGGATTTGAGTCCCTACCAGAATTTTGGGGACCCCCAAGAGTACACCTCTAGCTTGCTTGCACGGTGGCGGATACGCATCTGATACCTTTGGGTTATGCGGGGACGATTTATACTCATTCAGTCCCTTTGAATCAGCCTGTGGGAGGAAATGCCCCCCAGGAAACTCCATCAGATTATGCCCTCTCCCAAGCCCAAATTTCAGAACCGACTCCCCTTCCAGTGATGTCTGGCGGACAAATTGATCCAAATTTGGTCATGATCCGGACCTCGGACCCGCAAGATCAGGTCCAGCTAAATTGTTCACATGGCGCAATCCGCATTCCTGGTCCGCATCCTCCGCCCTCCCCTGGTGTTGTTTATCCTGTCGTCCCTGATCCTGCTACACTAAATCCTCCCGTGGTCTCTCCCGAATATTATACTCAAGATTATACGCAGGGGGCTCCTCCTACTTTACCCTGCGGCCAAATACGTATGGTCATCATTTGTATCAGGGGGCGTGTATGGCCGGCCCTCAGCCAGGGTTGGAACGCCACATGTCACAAGGTACGTCATATTCCTGATAATTCTCGTGAAAAGGTGGACCAATATGCTTTGAAAGTGCCTGAGACTTTTCCGTATGATGTTCTGGAAAGACAAGCCACGAAAATCCTACGGTCCACGAATTATAACGATCTGGCATGTGGGACCCATATCGGCATGATTTGCGAGGGGAATTGCTTAACCCGTATTTGCCTGGGCCGCTTCCCCCTGATCCAAATGCTGATACGTATTATTTGGCACCAGAGACGGTAGCCCATTCCCAGACGTGTGATTTTGTTGCTCAGCATGCTATGGTCACCCCTGGCCCGGGGTCGTCGGTCCCTGTGCGGGCCCAGAACCCGGTTCGGATCCCGGTTGTGGGTGCCGGCCAGGGACTGGGAGGAGCCTACCAGGGGCAGGCAAGGCCATCGGTTCAAAATTTGGGGCAAAATTCTGGAATGTCGCAGAATCAGCCAACCAGGTTCGTTTATCCACAGCAGCGACCTGTTTTACAGCCAAGAATTTCACAGGTTCAGATGACAAATTCCCCTCCCCCTGCTTCTGGCCAAGTTGCAGTGAGACATCCAGCTCCTCGTTTGACGGCTGCTCCGCCTCCCAATCCTCCAATTCCTGTTTCGGTACCAAAAGTCGGCCCCAACCAAACGCAAACTTGTGTTCAACATCCAACTCCTTCTACACTGCAGACTACAGATGCTTGGCAAAGCATGATGCATTTCTATACAGAATGTATATTGATATTCTACGTGATATTCCCAGATTTGACCCGGACAGGATGTACTTGGATGAATGGCTCCCAAATTTCAAGTCTGCAGCAACAATTTACAGGATTCCATCCGAACAGTGGGCAAGGTTGCTGTTCAACAAGCTGACGGGAAAAGATCTGATCTATGCCTCCCGCTGCGGACCTGAAGTTGCTGACACTTTTGAAGGATTTGTCAACCTGTTGAAGTCCCAATTTCAACGACCACAATTGTCAATTCGGGACAGTTACGTATCTTTTGCTAGAAGGGTCCAGCGTCACGGGGAGTCGGTTCGCAGATATATTTCCGAGCTACAGGCACAGGTTATTTCAATTTGGCCAGATGATGCCCTGGAACGCGAACAACAGTGCGTCCAGCAACTTTTTGCGGGAATTACGGATAAAACGTATATTAGTGCCTTGGCTCCACTTTTTATTGATCATGCTCCCGCTATGGATCAGATCTTACGTATTACTGACAAATTGGACTCCAGGAACACAAAATCCGACGACGAGGACAGTTTACGTTATTCCATGCCTTTGTATCAAATGACAACCGACGATATGGTCCAAAACGACTCGGGACCAAATTCTAGAATCTATGTCGAAAAACCAAAAGATCTGGTGGGGGTCATTCGCATGGAACTGCGTGTGATGCGGGACTGGGTTGAACAGCAAATTAGGGACCGTTTCAACCAAATGGAGGAATTAAGAAAGAAAAGGTTGGGTCCTGGTTGGGTTGGGTTTGTAGATTCTGTAAAAGGAAGGGGCACCCCCGGAAAAATGTTGGGACAAATATCCGGAGTTAGCTCCTTCATATCACATGCCTCGACCTTCTGCCAGAGAGTTACATTACGTCGAGAATACGTACGTATACCCTCAACAATATCAGTCTCCACAACGGTACTACCAGTCTCCTGCACCTGCACCTCCTGCGCAGGTGGCCTGTTATGAGCAGCCTACGTACGTATATGCGCATCCTCAAGCGACGCTCCCTGTGGCCCAACAGGGTTTACAGCAGGCGTTGGCTTCGAGGGCACAGCCAGCTCAATATTATTCTCAGGTTCCGGTGACCCGGCCGGCTCAGCCTCAGGCCCCGCCTCCTTTATTGGGGTCGGCTCCTGCGGCTGTTGCCTGCTCAGGGGCAGCGGTTCCGGTCGTTCAGCAACAGGCTGCTCAGGGTGTTTCCGCGCAGGTGGCCCCTCAGGTTTCGTATGTGGGTTTTCTGCAGGGTCACTCTCAAGCAAATAACGTTGTAGCCGTTCAAAATTTAAAGCCTGCCCCAGATCAAAGTTCTTTACCGGCTACTCAAAATCAAGTGCCGGCCCCAAATCAATTACCGGTCAAAAATCAAGTACCGGTTCAGAGTCGGTCGCAAGCCCAAAATGTAAATTTCAAATTTGTCAAATTGGCTACTACCACGTTTATGGTTTATGCTTTTGGCCCATGTCAAGATAAAAGTTAGAACCCCCAGAACCCCCATTAGAAAAAAAGGAGGTTCTCAAATTTTTTTCATGCGTTCGCATCCAGGACTTTGATTTGTACGTGACTACGTTGCGGATCCTTTCCTTCAGCAGGTACTTCAGCAGACATGATATGTTTATAATATGTATATATGGATCACAGTCATCAAATTTGTAGCATATAAGCGGGGTGTACTGGGGGGGGGTCCTCCTGGCTTTTCTCATAAACTTAAGACTGAAACTTCTGTGTATGAAACATCCAATATCCACAATATGGGTATCAATCGAAAGCTGACGACAAGAGCAACAAGTTCGTCCTCAATTTAAGCCCAGACAACGCGCACACTTTTGGTACACCCGGACTCCAGAACCCTCAGAACTTCCAGCAAACATTTAAGACTAGGCAGTAGAGGATCAAATCTCCTGAAAAAAATTTCAGAACCCCCAGAACCCCAAGAACCCCCATCAAAAATTTGAAACAAAATATATGTAGTCATGGATCAAATCTCTTCGAAAAGTTAAGAACCCCCAAGAACCCCTAGAACCCCCATCAAAAAATGAAACTAAACATAGTTATAGATCAAATCTCTACAAAAAATTAAGAACCCCCAGAACCCCAAGAACCCCCATGAAAATAAAAGCTTCAAGAAAATCAAGTGGTAGATCAGAACGCATCAAAAAGTGACTTTTATATTGACATGGGCCATGCTTTTTTATGGTTTATCTTTTTATTTACTCGAAAATCTTTGTATTTTCAACATCAAATGGGGACAGGAATTTTACATCCACTGTTATCTCCTGAAGAGGTCCGTGCCGACAGGTTTTCGGGTCCAAAATCGCAATCGGCGGCAGTAATGGAAATTGATGTAGATGTCCCCCCCAGCGTCGGAGATTGTCGGCTAGGCCGTACCTGTGGCTGGTTACTGGCGTCATGATACACAATTCTCGGTACCACTGGTGGTCTCTCAGGCGCGTGCAAAATTGTATCCCCTGGGACACGAAATGATTTTCGCGTTGGATGAAAATTTGGGGGAACCCCTATCTCGTGTAGAGCAAACATTCGACATATACGTACTTAAAAACTTGCTTGAAAATGATTCTATCTTTCACTCAGAAGAGCCTGAAAATATGGTTAACGATTCTGAATTGTTTTCGTATTTGGCAGATGATGATGAAAAGTCCGAAAAGAGTGGGTTTTTTCTGCAGATTCCTCAAATTGTCCAAAAGAGGGGGTCGCCCCCCCTAAAAAGGGGGTAGGTGAAGAGGGTGAAATTGAACAGGGGGAACAGCCTCTTGAGATGGTATTGGGAAAAGCTGCCCTTATAAAGGATTTTTCTTCTCCTCCTGACCCGGAAGAATGTCTAAAAGAGGGGGTATGTCCCCCAGTGCCTGAGATTCTACCCCAGCCATTAAAGTATTGTTTGATTGGGGAGGGTGAGCTCGCCCCCCTCCCCCTGGAGTTTTCTACTCTTTCACCGCTGGTTTCGGTAGGGTTTGCCGAGAAGGTGGATAGTTGGGTCCAGAAAACGTAGGATGGTCAGTCCTCTCTCCTACCAGCGGGGGTTCGGTTGGAGCCTCTGCAAGAGGCTCTTTGTGGAAAGTTGTCCCAAGGAGGACCGGATTTGGATTCTGGTCTGTCCGAGGGGGGCTTCCCCGAAGAGTCGCCTTGTGGGACACTGGGGAAGGACTCTGGTGTGCCTAGGGGTATTCAAGGAGAGACGACTGGTCAGACCGAGTAGCCGGTGGATTTACCCTTTTCCCTCCCTGCCCCCAATATTACTGTAATGTGTTGGTCATCAACTACCTGCGAATTTTGGCAAAATTTAGACTTTAATGCATTTTTTAGCAACTTTTCTGGAATTCTAATTCATTCAAAATTTTCTAACTTTCTGAACTGTGTATACAAGTTGCATTATTTTCTTGCATCTAAACTTAAAGTTGTCGTCGTCTTCTTGAGTTTTCTTGAAAATGCAAATTGTTTAAAATTCTTTGAATTTCTAAAGTTATAAATACACAGTCGTCTTGTTTCCTTGAAGTTGCCTTTAAGCTTATTTTTGCTCAAATTTTGTTAAAAACTCCTTTGTATTTTTTGTACTCTCTCCAGCGTGTTGCCTGTATATATACGTAAGTTGTACTGTGTGTTTTTCTTGTTTTAGCCGATAACCTTTCTCCGATTTTAGCATGCTGATGTTTTTAGTTTCAGCATTTTATACGTATACAACTTTGATCTCACGTTGTGTTTATGTGGCACTAACATTCTTTGTATTTTAGGCGCTTGTGTGATTATTTCTTGCATTTGGTGAATTTCCTGCTACTTTTTGACCTTTATGGCGATTCCTTAATTATCTTCTGTGGCATCGGGGAAAAGCTAACTATACAGTCTATTGCAAGTTTGCGCCTTTTCTGCAAAATTGGCTTGCCTATGCTTAGAGCCTGTCATATATTTTTGCAGCCAGAACTAGTTTTTATAATTGTATGAAAGTATACGTATATCTGCTAGACAACGACACCACTGTAAAACATTTTTTGTATTTGGAGCTTTAGGTTTAATTTTTTCCTTGATTAGTGGTGCTTTCGAGTATTTATACGAGTGAGCCTTTGTGACAGAGCCGGCGTTGATGTTTTGTTGTTGTAGGGGGGTTGTTTCTCCCTGGTGTGGGCATTTTACTTTTATCCTTTTCTTTTTCAAAAAAATTATTTTAATACAATTGTAGGAGGTTCTGGTTGGTCCCTAGGGGGGTAGTCTTCTCTTAGATTAAATTTGTTAGAATATGTATAATCTGTTTCGTGGAATGGAATTTCTAGAATAGAATTTAGGTGGTTTAGGAATTTTTACTTGAATCTATCTTGACAAGTATGCATGCTTAAAATACGTTCGGAGTACAAAAAGGGTGTTTAACACTTGATTAAATACGTATGTTTTAAAGTTGATATTTCTGATTTTGTGAGATTCCTTGATAACTGTGTCTCTTAATTTTCTTAAATTATTAATACATGTGAAAACGTAAGACTTTCAATGGAAATTAAAAGAAAATTTTTACCGATTACTTGAAAATTTTGGTTTCCTTCTGTAAGTAATGGATAGGTAATGTTATTTTAGCAGTTTTATTTTCCTTGATCTATGTTATATTCATAAAATTCCCTTTGAAAGTTTATCTCAGCATTGTAGGGCGGGTATCCTAGTTGGAGTGGTTGTCCACCTCTTCCCTGTGGTGTTTTCCGGAACCTCCTACATTTGTGATATCAAACTTTTACCTTTCGGTTTTTCGTTTTTAACTTATTATTCACTAAAAGTCACAATACTACGTATAGGCAACAGTTCTGGGGTACTTATATTTTTCTCCCGCCTCTTGTGTGGCGCTGTGGTTACGACCCTATTCCCTGGATTAGGATTCTGGCGAGGGTGGGGGAGTAACATGCAGCTCTCAGTAACACAAAGATTCCGTAGTTATTCAGCCGTTTTTCTTGGATAGGGCACTGGCAGCGGTCCCTATTCCAGGATTAGGATTCCTGGGGTCTGGACTTTTGTCCGTTTCCCTCCTTAAATTCGTAGGTAGGGCCAGTATGCGTGTTCAGCCGGTAGTAGATAGGTTATGTATTTGTGGTTGTGGTCTTTCTAGTTGTGATGATTTTTATGATGATATGTATATTGGTTGTTTTCTTTACTATTAATGTGTTGGTTGTCTTTCCAACAATAAAAGTACATTTATACTTGTATGTGCCCCGCCCATCCCCCCCAGCGAGCCTACGCCCTTCCTCAATCTTGGTTTGGCTTGTTGGAGTGCGCCAGGGTGGTGTTCTTGGATTGTTGGATACCGGAGGTTCCGGCTGTCGATGATATGGTGCTGGTCTTGTCCCTTTTTGGTTATGGTTTCTGTGGTTCTGGTTTCCGGGTGCTATCTCGCTCATCGGAGGGCTCTAGTCCCGTGGGAGGCGGCCCTCCGGGGGCACTGGTGGGACATGTTTATGGCCTCTAATGGCTCTGTACCGGTGATTGGGTTGATTACGGATTGAACAGCTCGGTGAAGGCTATTAAAACTTTACTTGATGGTTTTGGGCTGGTGCCTGGTCTTGTGACATTTGGGATTGTTGGTATTGTGGTGGTAGTGATGTTGGGTGGGCTGTAGCGCAGTGGGTGCCAGCTAGTGACAGTGGTGCGTTTGCTTGTTTCCAGAAGTCCCCTCCTTTGGCGTTTGGCTCGCTTCTTTTGTTCCTTGTTCCCAGTTGATATGGTGTGATTGTGTTTGCATTTTTAGCGTGGTGGGGGGAAGTGTTTTGTATTTTAGGGTTATGCGTGGATAGGGAGAGCCGTGGGAGAAATTTTCCTTAAAATTTTATTCAAGCTCTTGATCTTATCTTACATTATGTCGGATGCCGGAGGTTTCGGATTCTTTTTGAGTAGGGTGTCCGCTACCTTGGCTGGGCCATTGTACCGTTTTTTGTGTTCTCTTTTCTTCCCTTGTTCTACTACCAGCTATAACCTTGTTGTATTTTACTATTCCAGTTTTCGGGTTGCTAACTGTCAGGCTTGTGTTGCATTCTTTTTCTGTCCTAAAACGAACACGATACTTTCTTCTTTGAAAATTCTTGCCATTCTTTGTTATGCTGCCATCTTCGCCATCATGACTGATTCAGTGCTGCTTTATATCTTGTGCTTTATACATTGTGCTTTATTCAAGAATCTACCTTTGTATGGCATTGTTCATAGTCTGTTTTGTCCGGTTATTTTGCATGGTATATAGAAATTCCTAGTTTTCTTTTCGCCAGAGGTTCGGGAAAATTTTTGTTTTTCTAGTAATAGTGTTTGGTGTCTGGCCTAATAGTAATAGGGCCTTGTATATATGTGTCTGGTGCCGCGTTGCGGGTATGTCTGTTTGTTTTGTCTATTGTTCCTTGTCTGTGGTTCCGTGTATTCTTTTTGCTTTATCGGGGCAGATGCCGGTAGTGGGCCCGTGTGTGTGTTGTGGCGCCTCGCACATTGTCAGCCCCTGCAGAGGTTCTCCAGTGTAGTTTTACGGTGTTGATTCAAAATTCTAACTCGCGTTTTAGCAATCTAGTACCTACGATACGTCGGTTAATCCAAATTTTAATCTACTAATTCGCGTACCGCGGCGTGGGCGCGCGGGCCAAAGAGGGGGTAATTTGTGAAATATTCGTTGAAATTCTGATAATTCTTCCTCGAACCTTCTCATAAATGATTAAGATATTCAAAAGTTAGCTACCGCTGTAGTTTACTAAGATGGCGTCTTTTAATACAGAGACAGATAGTCAGTCTTGGTTGGGATTTTGGTGAGGTCGGTCGGATATTGGTGGGTCTTTTTCATAATTTTGGCAGCTGAGACGTGTATCGGGTTTTTGTGCTATTTTATGATTATTTCTGGGTATTTTGTAATTTCATTCAAAGTTTTGGGAACTTATGAAAATGTCTAACGTGAAGTTTGTTTGAGTTTAAAATTAAAGTATCGTGTTAATTTCTGTGTTTTAATTAGTAAGGTTACCTGAACCTGTTAATATTTATTTAACTAGGACCCGCCTTCAAAACGACCCGCCGGCCAATTCCTGGATCGATAAGGATCAGTCGTTTGGTTCAATTTCGCCGATGGATTGTACCAGTGGTGTGTTTTTGTGTCATTACGTAAAATTATAGCAAGTGGAATTTTGATCTAAATCTACGTTTACACTATTCAAAATGATGGACATCTTGGTTAAATAAACAAATAAATACAAAATAGATGTAGCAGTTGTACTAGTCTTGCCGTAAGGTTAGGTTTCGGTATTTTAGCCCTAGTCAGTCGACATAAGATTAGTGTATTTCAGTAACACCAAGAGTACATAATGTAAAGAGTAAGAAACTTTTACACTAGTGTGTGCAACTCATGGTAAGTATGCTCGGTGCGTTAAGTCGGGTTGTCCCACTTAGCACCCTCTCCGAAAGTCTTGGGGGGTCCCACTTAGCTCTAATTACACGCTTTCATATAAACGTGTATCTGCTTGCTGATTGGCACATTAGTCTAAGGCTTACGGTAAGTAATTTATTAGTAAAATTAATTAATTAATTAATATAACTTTAATTAGGTTAATGCAATTAAAAAACTAATTCGGCAATTTTGTAGTATTTTTCTGCTTTTTCTAATGACATAAAAATTGTTGCACACTACATTCCTACGAATTTATGTATTGTGCAACAATTTTTATATTATTGGAAAGAGCAGAAAAATGCTACAAAGTTGTCGAATTAGTTTTTAATTGCATTAACCTAATTAAAGTTATAATTAATTAATTAAAATTTCTAATAAATTACCTACCGCAAACCTTAGGCTAATGGGCCAATCAGCGAGCAGATACGCGCTTATATGAAAATGTGTAATTAGTGCTAAATGGGCCCCTGAGTCTTTCGGGGGGAGGATCCCGACTTAACGCACCGAGCATACCTAGCATGATTTGCACATGCTAGTGTAAGAGTTTCATATTCTTACATTATGTACTCTTGGTAAAACTTTTGATGGTAATTTTTTGTGGTAAAATTCTTTATTGCTTCGGTTGCAGGTGAAATTATGCACTCTCAGTAAAATATATTATTTACTTATATATTATGTACTCTTGCTAATACTTCTTTTCAGAATGCCCGAATGAAGCTGGAGCATCAACAGAAGCTCCTACCATTATTTCGATAAAATTTCTATTCGTGAATGGTATGCTCCATCCCCTTGAAGCGTTGCCAGGAACGATCGCGGATCCGGTCGAAATGGGGATCCAGTGAGGTATGGTTGCTCAATCTCAACTCAAAATCTCAAAATTTACTTCAGGCTGCAAAAAAATTCGAAAAATTACCAAAAATATAAAATGTCAAATATGAAATGTCAAAAACAGTTGCGCTTCTCAAACACCACTTCTTTTACGTTAAGCCGTTCAGGGTAGAAACTAGGAACAACTTTCATTTTGCTTTCACTGTACACTGCCTTTAAGTATTTGTATTTTATTATTTGTCAGATGAGTCTTTTAGTTGACTTTTACATTAGTTGACAATTTGTGATTACTTCAGTTGATTAACTGATTTATTATTATTCATTTATTAATTAATCTATCTATTTTGGATACCAGTGTCTTTGTTTTTAGTTAACCTGTATAATTATTTAGACGGAATATTACTACTACTGTGAAGCATATGTACTTGTTTAGTGTATACGTAACAAAACTGAACTGAACTGAACTAATTCAACTGTGTGCCCATTTGTGTATTTAACAGATTGCTTTCAGGACTTCGTTGCAAAAGATCCTCTTGATTACAGGAGCACTCCTAATTTAAACTCCTCATGTCAACTACATAGGTGGCCATTTAGATAAAATTCGTTTCAAAAGTTCTCAGGAGTGCTATCTACCGCTCACTGTTCTCCAAGATTAGGTGCAGCGCTGAACCCCTCCTAGACAATTTCCAGACATATTCCTAGGTGCTCTCCTAAATAGGTAGTTCTGAGAATCTTTTGCTACGCGGCTCAGATGTGAGCTTTCGTTCGCACTCAGCCCTTAAAATGTTAAACATTGAGGGTTGGCTTGCTGATTGATTCATTTACGTTCTGTAAATTTGCATTTGCAGATGTGAATGTTTTGAAGTATTTATTGTAATGGCATATTTATATTAAAAATCATACTCGTTGGATAGTCAATTCATTTGTCAGATAAATTCGTGCCAGAAAGTAGAAGTATTATGCAGGTTAGGTTGGGTACTCTATACTGCCAGGCACCAGTGGACAGCAGTTTATTTACCACAGTCATAACTTTTATCTTAATAATCTTTATGATGAGACAAACACTTTCCCAACTTTAAAATGTATATTTAAGGGGGGGTCCAAATTTTGGTCATTTTTTCGACTTTCTCCGATGTCGCTCATTTTTGGATATTTCATAGTCCAAACGGTATATTTTAACGAGTTTTTGCAATTAAAGTCAGAAGTCTTACGGTTGTTGAGTAATTTGACCTCAAAGTTGAGATTGCATGTGTTAAACATAGGAAATGTGAAAAGTTGCGCTTTTTTGGTCTAGTGTCAAAAAATCTCGAACCTGGGCAATGCTAACCAGCCTTATGGAGCCAGCCAGCCTCTGGTATCATTAGAAAGGCCTATATCACCGGATTGCACCAATGAAGGTTAGCTCGGTGTTAAGTTAACCTCAAGGTTAACTCGGAGTTAACCTCATAATTCTCAGTTAATCCATTGCACCAAATCAGGTTAAGTTAACCTCGAGGTTAACTCCGAACTAACTTAGTCTTTAGCGGCAGAAACTTAATCCTGAGTGCGATCAGGATTAACTGAGGACTAACTCTATTTTTCACATTTCTGCCACAATTTTTCGGAAAAATCCGTCACGGACTTTTCAAACTATTATTTCTGTATGCTCCATTCTTTTTTACAAAAATATTATGCACTTTAGTTTTAAGTTCCTCACGAGATTCGATCCACTACTTCAGCAATGACCTTAAGCTCAGAGTTAAGAAGAGCTAAGACTTAGCTCGGAGTTAACCTTGAGGTTAACTTAGTCGTCAGCTAACCTTGGCATATTATGATTGGATACATTGACTAAAGAAACAAATATGATTGGCTAGAGATAACCCTGAGCTGATGGTTAGGGTTTGTTATTCTTCAGAAGACCAAGGTTGGTGCAACGGCCTAACTTTAACTCTGAGTTTGAGCTCAGCTGTAGAATAGCTAACACCGAGTTAACTCGGTGTTAAGCTAGCACCGAGCTAAGTTAGTCCGATTTGGTGCAATCGGGCGTATAAGTACTGTGATTTGTTGGAATTAGAATTTTGATTTAGGCCTTTAAATTTTTTTAATTAATTTTTGAAGATTAGAATTTGAAGCCATTTTAAAATCGAGTAAAATTTTAAATCTTCAAAAATTAGTTAAAAAGATTTAAAGGCCTAAATCGAAATTCTAATTCCAACAAATCACAGTACTTATATAGGCCTTTCTAATGATACCAGACAATGCTGGTCAGCACTGCCCAGTTTCGAGATTTTTTGACACTAGCCCAAAAAAGTACAACTTTTTTAGTTTCCTATGCTTAACACATGAGACCTCAACTTTGAGGTGAAACTACTCGACAACCGTACGACTTACGACTTTAATTTTAAAAACTCGCTAAAATATACCGTTAGAATATGAAATATGTAAAAATCAGCGAGATCGGAGAAAGTCGAAAAAATTCCCAAAATTTGGACCCCCCTTAAGCCCACTCGCATATGCGGAAAAACCCACTCCCAGTGTGGGCTTACCGGTATGAGCTACATAGGATTTTAATAGCCTATCTTGAAGAGCGTCCAAAACTACCCTAGAGGGTTTATTAGGTATTGTAGCCCCCGCTGCTTTCTTTCAAATATTTTTGGGACTGAAAATTTTGGTCCGTCCAAATGCCAAAATTTGGCAAACTTTGCCGAGCCGCCCTGAACTACCGGAAAGACCTAGACCACGATAATGATGATGTCATACTGCTCTGACCCCTCCGGTGCGACCTGGGGGTGACCTAGACTTTGCGGGAAAAAACCCATCGGCGGGGAAAAACCCACTTCAAAATTGAATATTTTTCTAACCATTAGCAGGAAAGCTTAAATAAACATATACATGTGCTTAATAGAGCCTGTAAATTAAACTAGTATAGGTTTTACCTAGCTTCTTTCCATTATGTGTGGTCCAGGTAGCCAAAATCGGGCATGGTGCCACTTCAAGCCAAATTTTTCAATTTCGTTAAAAATGGCCAATTTATCACTAAAATGAGTCCCGTTTGACTTTAATGCAATAAAAACACGTTTTCTATGAGATACGATGCTTAAAATGCAGAAATTGAGCAAATTTCAAAAATTCCAAAATTTGCCTATGTTTACATGTTAAATATACAAAATTTTCAAAATTCAATTTTTCCCGAAATTTTTCAAAAATGTTGGTATTTTTCGATGTAGACCTACTATAAACAATCCGCTCTTTCGAATGGCACCGTCAAAATTGTTCTGGCACGCTTCCAGCAAAAAGTCCGGGTGGGATTTTTTCCCGCCGGTTTTCCCACATTGGGTTTTTCCCGACACGAAAAACTTTAATTTCTCCATAACGACAGGGCCTAGAGAAACAAACTATACCTGATTCGAAAGCTTAGGGCAAACCCTAATTAAATATAGCATCAAAGTCGTGCTAGCCCTAACCAGTCGAAAGTTCTGGTCCAAAGAAGGAAAAGTGGGGTTTTCCCCCGCTTGACTACATATGTCAGCTATGGAACCAGACAGTTCAGGTCACTTTTCGGATTGGTCGGGTCAAGAGCTGCGATCCTGTTTTGGCCTGGTTATCTTGATTTACCACCGCTTTTAGAAGTTATTATGATAACTAGCAAAACTATGGAATTTGGTACTTGTAAAGACAGCATCAAATTCATCTTGGAATTTGTGCCAAAAGGTAAAAAACCAAGAGGACGAAAGACAACTTGTTGTAGGCCGTCTGTCTGTCTGTATGTCCATACATACGGACACACTCCGCATAACTTTAGCAGAACTAACTGATAAATGCATACATACTCTTAAATGAAAACAGAAAGAATAACATAGAAACGAAGAAACCTATTACAATTTCGGCCTTTTGATTAGCATTTATCTAAAATCGCTATCTCTATGCAGACTAAGAATATTGGATAATTTGAGAATCATGCGCTTGTGCAAATACATGGATCGTCTGTGCACTTGTGCAACTAAATTCACAGACGTACGATGTATACGTTTATGAGTTTTTGCAATTTATAGGTCGCTTTGGAGAACTGCTTACAGGCCGACCCGATCGTAAAGCAATGGAACGGTTTACTAGCTCTGTTTCCTGGCGGAAAAAATTTGCTGCAACTTCTAGTTTCCCAAAACCGATTATCTACATATGCGGCAGTGATGTGATGCAACCGAACTAGGTCACCTAGACTTCACCAGCTAACTCGGTTATCTTGAAAATCCAAAATATCACAAAAAAAATTTGATTTTACCTGAAAGCAACTAAAATTTTTGCATTCATGCTCTCCACCAGCCTTGGGAGAATGGCTACAGTGAATATTTGTTGTATACTTGTATAGTGGGTTCGAGTCCCACTGGAGGTCCGAATTTTTCGGACCTTCGATGGTGCATCGTGCATGAATTTCTTCTTCTTCTTTCTTATATATTTATAGAAATTTAAAATCAGCATAAAATAATTTTGTAAAGCCCGGTTCATTCATTCATATATACTTCTGACCGTTTCTGTTGTCTGTTAGTTTTAAAATTGATTCATTTCATACTATGCTTTACTTTGAATAAATTGTAAGAAAAATGCAAATTATGTAGGTATGATCGATCATAATAAAAATTGGACCTAAAGTTCTAGTTTTACACCAAATCTGATTTGCGGACGAGGTCAGACTTATATGCTACCTTACAAACCCTGTAGAAGTCCATAGTAGCTTTTTCGTTCGACTAGGCAGTTAGACAGACTAGGCAGGCACTAACACAGTATGCTACCTGCAGTGTATGTTTTTTCATTATGCTTCGCATTTGCAGTGCTGTGCTGCTAGCTAAGCTGGCACTTTGTATCTAACCTTCGCAAACGTTAACTAATTCAATTAATAATTTTGTATGGCTACATATTGCACTAGTTGAGTGAGACCATGGGGGATGAAATGGCCTAAAAGGTTAAAAATACGGTAAAACTAGACTGATTTCTACGTATACTGCTATAACCAAGAGTACATAATAACTAAGAGTGTGACAAGCGTCCCACTCTTAGTTATTAGGCTGCAGACATCATCTACACAATAACGGCCTACCCGCCCCCACAACTGAGTACCTGGTGACCCCCCCCACAACTGAGTACCAGGTACACAATTGTGTACAAGCACTCGCTTGTATGTTTACATGTTGAAGCCAAAAACATGATGTCTGCAGCCTAATAACTAAGAGTGGGACGCTTGTCACACTCTTAGTTATTATGTACTCTTGCTATAACTAAGCTTAAAAGGACTCAAAAATCAAGTTTAGTGCCATTCTAGACAATTTTAGACCAAAACATTCCGGCGAAGCTGGCAGATCTTCATTTCATGCCAGCACCCTGTGCACCCTTACAGCAAAAGTAAGCAGTGGAAACTATCTTAGATAATGAACGTGCTTAGCCTCACAGTTATTCCGATTTCAAGAAGGCCCGAAGTGGAAGATGCGGAAATATAGACGAAACGCACTCACTGACTCCTTCCATTGAAAGGAAATATACGTTTACACAAATAGGATTAGTTTAATTCACAATAGTTGAATTTGCGGGGAGTCAAAGGAATAGACAGTGAATATGTTTCTTCAACTTTACACAAAATACTTTGAGTACGGTTCTACGTGGGGTTTCATGAATACATCTCTGAGTTTGCTTGATGCGAAAAAAAGGGTTGAGAGCCTTCCGCCCCCACTAGTGAGGCCGGGAAGGTTAAGTGGGTGCAGCCTAAAGTGTTCCCAGAATCTCCAAAAATGCAGTAGAACTAGCCTGTTTTCTACGTATACTGCAATAACTAAGCTTAAAAAGTAATCAAAATCAGGTTTAGTGCCAAAATACAGTACTTTAGACCAAAAACCTCCGGCAAATCCGGAAATTCTTGAAACTTTTGATCAAAAATGCTTAAAATTTAGCATTTTCAGTGCACCTTAGGGTGAGCGGAGGGGGCAAAAATCTTGGGGAACCCAAAAAATTGGCGGGGGAACCCAAAGCTTTGTGGCCTCCGAGAATCTAACCACCGACCGTGAGATCGGAAGTTCTGACCAGCGCCACAGACCACTTGGCGATCTCTACTCAATTCTCGTAGACGCATTTTCGTGTTGGCATGATTGCTGGCATTACTCCTACTTCAT
>JASAND010005754.1:0-96813 GCA_030248195.1 Trissonchulus latispiculum | reverse complement strand
CAAAAAGCAATGTGAGAAATCTATTTAATTCACTATCAAAAGCAAGTCTTCAAAAAATTTTCCATTGGTTTTTTATCCAAAACCTAATACGGCTGGATAAATGGTTTATTTCTAATACGTTTGTCATACTGGTGAATAAAGTTTTTCGACAAAAAATTATTGGTATACCTATGGGCACGAGCTGTGGACCTTTTATGGCTAGCTTAGATTTGTTTTGGTATGGTTTAAGTATTAAAACACTTACCCAAAAATGGATACAGAGAAACTGGAACTTTTACAAAATATGTTTAGATATATAGATGACAACACCTATTAATGACAATGTACTAATTATTAGTCAAAACGTAAAAATATATATCCTCCAGTATTAGAATTGAATTTAATGAACTTACTTACGTGTTGAACTATGTTGCGGAAGTCTAAGATTTAAGAATAAAAGTATTCAATAATAAGTTTACTCTTAGAATTTATAATAAAGAGACGATTACCTTCTTAAGCAATTAATTACCCTGAAATAGGCGGAAATTTTTCACAACTTACGTGTTACAAGGTCTATGCCAAAGAAACTATGTAAAATTTCCAAGTTGAGCTAAACAGACTTCATTGTACAAAGTGCAAAATTGGTAAAAACTCTTTGGAATAAACAATATAGTAACCATAAGCTTAGATACTATTCCCTCAAAACAGTGAAAAATCTCTTTCCAAAATAAGACAATTCAGTTTCACCCCTTTAGATGGATGGTTACAGTACAAGTCAAATTGGATACAAATATGTGAAATAATTCATTAATATATAAAACGTACCATCATTCTTCCGTTTCCTTTTATTATCGTTTGGCTTTCCCATAATTGTGACAAATGATCGATGAAGAAATTAATAAACTGAAATAAGTATGTAGAAAAATAATATTAATTAACATTGATATGTTAAAAGTGTACATATATAAACATTTAGACAGAAACAGTACATACATACAGTCTATATGAGTAAGTGCATGCGACCGTAACCAGACCATATCCACACACTGCGCGGCTCATCAGTGGTTCAGTGTGGAACACAGTTTTTTAAGAAAGAATGTTTTAAGATAAACATAAAAATAAATGAAAAGGGTTTCGCCATGAGGTGAAGTTAAACATTTATAGATAGTGCTAAACGTATATTTCTATCCAATTTGAATTGTAAGCTGTAACCATCCGTCTAAAGGGGTGAAACTGAATTGTCGAGTTTTGGAAAGTTTTTCTACTGTTTTTAGGAAACAGTGTCTTAGCTTTCGGTTACTACTTACTATATTGTTTATTCCTAAGTGTTTTTACTAATTGTGCACTTTGTACAATGAAGTCTGTTTCGTAATAGCTTAACTTAGAAATTCTACTTAGTTCGTTGGCATATACCTTGTAACAAGTTAGTTGAGAGAAATTTCCGTCTATTTCCGGGTAATTAATTGCTTTAAAAGGGAAATCACCTTTTTTATTATAAATTCTATGAGTAAACTTATCATTGAATACTTTAATTCTTAAGTCTAACACTTCCGCTACATAGGGACACTCATTCACTAAATTTAATTCTAATCCTGGGGGATATATATTTTTATGTTCTGTTTTGATTATTCCGTTGTCATCAATCGTTGTTATGTCATCTATATATCTAAATATATTTTGTAAAAGTTCCAATTTTTCTGTGTCCATTTTTTGGGTAAGTGTTTTAATGTACTTAAACTCATACCAAAACAAAACTAAGTTAGCCATGAAAGGTCCGCAGCTAGTGCCCATAGGTATACCAATTTTTTGTCTAAAAACTTTATTTCCCATTTTAAAAACGTGTTAGAAATTAACCAGTTAACCAGTTTGCAAAAGTCTTATGTTTACTTGATTTGTTTTGAATAAAATAACAACAGTTAATAATCACGTAAATCCTGTTTATTTTAGTTGGTCAACATTATTTCAATTCATAAGGATAAAGCTGTTAACTAAATTTTCTTTTCGCAGACTCAATCCCGTAAGAGATGACTTCAAGAACTGATATCATAGACATGCCGATCAGAGCACCCATTCCTGATCCAATGTCACTAATCATCGTTGACCACTAAAATTAAAGATACTAGGTACTATGATTGAATTTTCAAGCAAACGAATGCAAACTATTGTGGAGATAAGGCAAGCAAATACGGACAAAATATAATGTGAGAAGTAATGAATGAGGTGTTACTCTGACACACACCACACATTCAATCTAGTTCAAATACCTATCTACTAACTATAGTACGACCAAAAAATGTGTGTACAAACTTCGACCGTTTATAGCAGATTAACCTTTGGAGTAAACCCCAGCAATGTATACGTTTTTAGAATCGTCAGGAACCAGAGATTTCGAAAATCCGGAAAAATCCGGAAGTCCGGGTTTCATTCACGGAAAATCTAAAATTTTTAGTTTTTCGCCCAATTTTTATTGCAATCAAAATTTTGTTTTCACGATCGAATAGAGCTGGTCCCGCTGCATATTTTTGCTCCTAGAAGGTTTTCACGAAAATGCACCCAATTTCCGGAATTCCGGGTTTTCAAAATTTTGGGATTTTAAAAAATTTCCCCAACACCCACGAGATGGGTATCATTCGAAAGCTCTTATCGAGCTGAACAACGTTTGTAATAGAATGAACTCTTGAAAATGCACACAATTCGCGGAATTCGAGAAAACCGGATTTTCCGGATTTTAAAAATTTTCTCCAATACCCCACAACATGGGTATCATTCGATAGCTCTTCATGAGCTGAAACTCTTGTAATAGAACCAATGTCTGAAAATGCACCCAATTCCCGAAATTTACGAATTCCGGATTTCACTCTAGGTTGGAAGGTTTCAGCGGCCCCTAGAAGGTCGAACCGTGGTCGAAAATGTATGTTGTAAGTTAAAGATGTAAGCTTATCCTGAGCTAACGAACAGCTTTATCGAAAAACGGATTTCGGATTCGTGCTCAGCGCCCCTGAAAACCCCTGTATGTACGTTTTCAGCAATGCTCAGAGCATCAAGAGGTTGGGTCTCTTGCGCAATCCCCCCAGCCCTAACTTTTAATTTTTTACCAATAACTTTGAAATTTTGTATGGGTGCAGCTTCAACTTTATACTAAATTTGGCTGTATTTGGAAAAGTTGAAAAGTTGCCATTTTGACTATAGGCATTCGCCATCGCTGTGAGGCAGGCGTCCACACTTAAACACCAGCAATTGCAGTGAAACTTAATAGCATACATCTCTCTTTTTTATGTGTAGATTGTCACACCGAATTTGGTTGGAATAACTCGGGTTTCACCCGAGTTATGGACCATTTTATCCAAAAATTTGAGCAAATGACGTATTTTGAGGCAAACGCCAAAGCGGTGACCAAAACAGTGATCTACTCCCACGCAGCAACAGGAATTGTGTGTATGCAAATTGAACCTCTATTACTGTGCTGTGTTAATATCTATGGACTAAACCTGTGCAGTGAATGGTTAGTTCAGACAATGACGAAACATTTCTTTGGTGATATTTTTCTACGTCAGAATTGTGCAAAAACCGACTTCATCCAAATTTGAAAACTTCTAGAAAATAGCTGAGCTACGCAAAATCACCTCATATCTAATGGCCGTTGGGTCTACTTCCACAACCAGTCTCGCTTCACACTTCATTTCACAACTAAAAGTCTCACTTCACAACTAGAAGTCTCATTTCACAACTAAAAGTCTCACTTCACAACTAGAAGCACAACTAAAAGTCTCACTTCACAACTAGAGTGTTGCAATTACCTAAGTCTTCTGTAAGAAGGCGTGTTCCTTTGGTATTTGAAAAAAAAGAAAAATGGAAGAATTTGTCAACGCCGAATCTGTCGTAAACTGTCAGTGGACTTGTCCTTCATTCTAGTTTGCGTCCAAATAGGAATGAAAGTAGCCAGATTTCTGCATTCGTGCTTATATTTGCGTAGAAATACAACAGACACAAATTCACGCAGCTCTGCCTATTGTCTATTGTCTATTTTCTACTTTTTGGTGCAGCTAAAACTTTCACCTGTGAAACATGGCCGCGAGCGATTGTGTTTTAAGCATACTCTGCCTATTTCCTATTTCCTACTTTCTGCACTATTGTGCAATATATGTTCGTATTGCAGTTCAGAATTAGTTGTCACATGACGCAATAAAACCCAATCGACTAATGCTGCAGCTCCACAGTAGCTATATATATTTCTCAAATTTTCAACAATCTGTGAAAATGCTATGCTGTCCGTGCTTCCAATTTTGGAAACTTAGAAAATTTAATTGAAAATAGATGAAACAAGATATAAAACCAATAATTATAAAGATTTATGTAAATGTTGTTCTTTAAATTATTCGTTAAACTCTCTGAACAGGAGTTTTGGGGAAATTGAAATAAATTGAATTGAATATAAAAATTGAATGGAAGATGGATGAACCATTATATTCATGTATTTATCACAAAGCTAAAGTGATTCATGTAGTTTCTACTGAATTTTTCTAAGGATGTACAGTAATGGTCGGTGATCTAGAAATACATAATGCATCACATCAATGCGATTCTGCCCACCAACCGCTTGTTTGATACTTAGTTACTACGTCGCTGCATGTGTTTGGTGCTTTCGGACACCGTTCCAATTCTTAAAGTTATACATCTGTTCCTGGCATTGGCCCTATTCCAGAACGAAGACCCAAATTCCTTACCTTGTTCCTGAAATTAAACACTGTTCCTGTTCTTGATCCTATTCCTGATTATAGACACCACACACATATCATTTCCCTTCTTCTGGGATACAGGTCAACTAATCCCATAACGTAAAAAATACAGGTTTCTTTTGTAAAACGGCAAAAACAATTGCAGGTTTTTTAATAATTTTCCATTTTCCTTATAAATCATATTAAATCAGGAAACAAAGTTTATGAAATAGTCTAACTAATCAGAATTTAATCGAACCTTTATTACTGTACATCCTTAGAAAAATTCAGTAGAAACTACATGAATCACTTTAGCTTTGTGATAAATACATGAATATAATGGTTCATCCATCTTCCATTCAATTTCCATATTCAATTCAATTTATTTCAATTTCCAGTAATAGTATGACACGCGTACCCCTAACACTGTATTCTGTTTGTGACTGTCTAAACTGTGTAACCCTCAAGTAGGACACGCGGACCCCAAACAAATAGACTCCCTTCTTTCTAGTCAAAGTGTCTCCTGTCTGACCTCAAGTATGAAACGCGTACCCCTTTAGTTCTGTGTCTTATTCTTACATTAACAAATAGTTACATTGCATTACATTGCAATACTATAAAGAATAATGGCGCCTACGCCTAATTAATTCGGCACCTGTGTCAGCGTTTACAAAGCAACTAAAAAGTATATAAACTTGATCCCAATTCTAACGGTTCTAAATTCGGTATACCCCAATTTTTACTAAATTTCAAATCCGAATTTTGCACTTAAATGTTTATTTTTCCGGATATAACACTGACTTATTCTTTAAATTGGAGTAAATTACTGTTACAATTGGATTGAATTGAATTGGGGTATAGTTAAAAATGATCTTTTGCGCAATATGCGAGGTGTTCTGCCGCATATGTTGCCAGGTCATTTGGCAGAGATTTGGTGGCGTTCCATTCACAAAAACACTCCATTCATAGATCTTTTGGCAGAAATTCGCAGTCAGAATCCATTGTAATTAATGTGTTAATTTTATTTGGACTTCATTGTTAAGTGCTCTATTGAATATGTGTAATTGTTTAGAATAAATTGTTGAATTAGAAAAGAAGATGAAAACAAAAAATTTTTTGCTTACAGTTTTATCAAGCTGAATTTGAATGTTTGATAAACTGCTAAGCAAAAAATACTACTATTCAACAAATGGGGTACGCGTGTCCTACTTGAAGCTACGGAGTCTACAGCGGAATGTTGGTAAGTAACAGTTTTGTTGTTAAGTTCCCTATTGGGTACGCGTTTCATACTTGATGCCTGCCAGAATTGTAACAACCTTAAGGCGGGGTACGCGTGCCATACTATTACCCAATTTCCTCAAAACTCTTGTTCAGAGAGTTTACCGAATAATTTAAAGAACAACGTTTACATAAATCTTTATAATTATTCGTTTTATATATTGTTTCATCTATTTTCAATTAAATTTTCTAAGTTTCCAAAATTGAAAGCACGGACAGCATAGCATTCTCACAGATTGTTGAAAATTTGAGAAATATATATATATATATAGCCACTGTGGAGCCGCAGCATTAGTCGATTGGGTTTTATTGCGTCATGTGACAACTAATTCTGAACTGCAATACGAACTTAGTGCAGAAAGTAGGAAATAGGAAATAGGCAGAGTCTGCTTAAAACACAATCGCTCGCGGACATGTTTCACAGGTGAAAGTTTTAGCTGCACCAAAAAGTAGGAAATAGACAATAGACAATAGGCAGAGCTGCGTGAATTTGTGTCTGTTGTATTTCTACGCAAATATAAGCACGAATGCAGAAATCTGGCTACTTTCATTCCTATTTGGACGCAAACTAGAATGAAGGACAAGTCCACTGACAGTAAACATCTTAAAATGCCAGGATTTTAGTAAACTTTGAACTTGAACTTGCTGATATCAAGAGTCTGATATTTGTCCGGGGACTCCTGCACAGTTCTATGCTTCCGAGCAAAATGGGCCAATGATACCAGTTTTCAGCAGCACTGCTTGGTTTCATGCACAATAATGCGTTGTATGCAAGCAAAATTTGTCAGTCTATTGTCTATACTACATTGCCTTAAAACGGAGAGAAACTTCTTCATTAGTACCAGAATTTCAAGTATTGCTTTATGGAGGAGTGAAACCAGCCAGCAAAGATTACAGCTCTGATGTAGTTATTTATATTTCTTGGAAATTTTAGTTTCAATTACACTGTCTGGCACTGACCATTGTAGTTTGAAAATTTTCAGAAAAAAATGTGTGAAATACATTAAAAATATTTCGAGGAACGTAATTAAATAAAGGAAAAATTAACTTATTATTTATGGATTAGTTTGAGTATGAATCAGAATACTTGGTTTTCAGACAGAAACCGTATTGACTGACTGTTTAATTTTATTTAAAGATGAGATTCACTGGAAAATTAGCTTTTCGAAAAATTAGAAAGATACATTTCATTTATTATAATTTTTGTATCTCTAACTATTTTCCTCCAACTCCTTTGGGAGAAATAGCTAAATTTGGGTCATTTGTGTTAAAATGTGTTTAAAGGTTGGTGAATTTTACAGAAGTTACCTGGATGATTCTGACCTGTCACAATAAAAATAAAAGAATTTTTCAGTTTGTAACTAAAACGTTCTAATTAAAGATGTCTTTTAAATTACATTATGTATGAACTTAAATAGTTCATGAAACGTAGAACTTTAAATTGTTTTAAAA
Source organism: Trissonchulus latispiculum (assembly GCA_030248195.1). Lineage (NCBI taxonomy): Eukaryota > Metazoa > Nematoda > Enoplea > Enoplida > Ironidae > Trissonchulus > Trissonchulus latispiculum. The sequence continues at coordinate 89,389 of JASAND010005754.1, read as the reverse complement.
TTGAAGATCTTAAAATTCCAGATATTAAATCATTTTATTTGTGGTTATAAATTAATCAGAAATATTTTTCTGATTACGTAATTTATCTTAATCTTAATATCAATGAAATATTTTCACAAAGTCTTCCTTCAAACAAAATCTAGATGGAAATTTTAGGAAAGCTTTTCTATAAAAACTCCGTTTTTTGGAAATCCCAAAATCTTGCCTCATTTTGAAAGGGTGCTCTCATCGCAGCGACATAGCGATAGCGCGAAATGGCGAAGGCGCGACAAACGGTTATTACCGCGACATAGCAAAGGCCCGACTGAGCTAAAGCGCGACATCTCAGCGGTGTTGTAGCGCCATCGCCATGTCGCACTTTCGCCATGTCGCTCTAATATCATACAACCATTTTCAATAGGGTCCACATAAATTTTTTCTGAAAATTTCAAACTTTAGATTTTGATACAAATGATCACAATTTGACTATTTACCCCCAAAGGAGTTTGAGAGAAATAGTTAGAGATCCAAAATTTAGGAATAAATTAAATGTTTCTTTCGATCTTCGGGTCAATTGAACTTTATACCCCCCCCCCCCAGAACCCAAATTGAACTTTATCATCATCAGGAATAATTTAGTGTCAGATTGTGTTTTATTGGTATTATTGTTACAATATTTAACTTAAAATGAATTCTATATTCTAAATTCTTTTCGTGGCTCAGTATATTCTTTCCAATATTAAAAGCTAATTTCTAAATTAATCTAATTTTAAAACCTTTAAATTAAATTAAATTTTAATTTTAATTAATTTTTGTAAAATTCACCAACCTTTAAATACATTTTAATACATATGACCCCAATTTAACTATTTCTCCCAAAGGAGTTGGAGGAAAATAGATAGAGATACAAAAATTATAATAAATGAAATGTATCTAATTTTTCAAAAAGCTAATTTTCCAATGAATCTCATCTTTAAATAAAATTAAACAGTCAGTCAATACGGTTTCTGTCTGAAAACCAAGTATTCTGATTCAATACTCAAACTAATCCATAATTAATCAGTTAATTTTTCTATATTTAATTACGTTCCTAAAAATATTTTTAATGTATTTCATACGTTTTTCTGAAAATTTTCAAACTACAACGGTCAGTGCCAGACAGTGTAATTGAAACTAAAATTTCCAAGAAATATAAATAACTACATCAGAGCTGTAATCTTTGCTGGCTGGTTTCACTCCTCCATAAAGCAATACTTGAAATTCTGGTATATACTAATGAAGAAGTTTCTCTCCGTTTTAAGGCAATGCAGCATAGACAATAGACTGACAAATTTTGCTTGCATACAACGCATTATTGTGCATGAAACCAAGCAGTGCTGCTGAAAACTGGTATCATTGGCCCATTTTGCTCGGAAGCATAGAACTGTGCAGGAGTCCCCGGACAGATATTGACACTGTAACGCCTACCTTCAAAATTTCATAGAGATTACGCTTTCCGACAGCCTTAAAAAAGTAAAGAAAGACAAAAGTGACCTCTGGAGAATAACTCCATCTCTGCTTCAGGGGGTGCCGGTGCTTTAATAAATTAAGCAATAATCAATTTTACAAAGAGCATGTTCATACTCAACTTCAACTTCAACTGCTTAATTCTAAAGATTGAAGCACATTATAGGCATTTCCTTGAATAAAGTGCATTATAGATAATTTCTGTGTGCTTGCAATTTAAATTTTAAATTCTACAGGACCCAAGCTTCGAATTTATATACAGGTCTGTTTTGTAGACTTAGCAGTTTTAATAGTATTGTTTATGTCCTACTTGTCGAGTTCTTAAATTAGGTATTTTTTAGAATAAAACACGATATAACAATCGTAATCGCAAAGAGATTACATAATTGTGAAAATAGACACCTTAGTTGTGAAAGCAGACTTAGACTTTTTGTTGTGAAAGTAAACAACTTAGTTGTGAAAGTAGACTTTCAGTTGTGAAAGTAGACTCCTTAGTTGTGAAGGTAAACTTTTAGTTGTGAAAGTAGACATTTAGTTGTGAAAGTAGACAGCATTGGTTGTCAAAATCAACACAATCCTAATGGCTATATATCTAGCCCAGATTAACATTGTACCAAGTTAGCTCATTTGCACTTGCACAGTGCTAAAACTTTTGGCCACCGAAAATTTTGCTAACTTTTTCGTTTTCCTATGTTTAACACATGTCAAGCTCTGATGTGAATGACAGAGAAAGCTTTGCAGCAAACGCAACTGTCTTGTTTTACCCATCTGAAGTGCAAAATATGTGAAAATGAGAAAATCGGAGATGGTGGAAGATTTGCGACCCCCCCCCTTAAGCACGTAAAGAGGAAACGAGTGAGCCCATCCGTTTTCGAGCAGGTACATTTGCGAGAGGGAGGAACCGTTAGCGTGTAGAGCACAGTTTTGCATGATAACAGAGAGTATGAATAGTGGCTAACTCTAACCATACATGTGCTTGGGGGGGGGGGGGGGTTGGGGGATTTTCGCCCCCCCCCAGAATCCGGATTTTTCCGGTTTTTTGGGCAAAAGAACGGAAAAATCCGGTTTTCCGGCGGCCTTCGACCGCCGGCTCACCCCCCCCCCCAGAACTTCCCCTCCTGCACATGTCTGACTCTAACTTTTTATATTATTTACTCTTAGCAGAAGGTAGATGACTCCGAGTACTTGTAAGCAAATTACATTCCTATTCTCAGCAATCCTAAATCTCCGTGGTTTAATGGACTTATCGAATCTAAAAATTTGCTTATCAAGTTTAAAACTTCAATAATGAAATTTCAACTATGTAACCCCTGGTAACAGTATTAACAGTTGAATGTCTTTGCACATGTTTTAAATTTGTGTCATAACATATTCATATCATATTCAAAAATCACCAAATTCATTTGTTGCAATATTGTCAATATACCTACACGTTTCTGTCAAATCCGATGTTCCAAATTCGAAATCATGATTGCAAGAGGCAGCTGCTTTGTTCAAACTAGTTAACCTGATCAGGTTTTCCTTACTGCTGAACTCCACGAGGAAACATTGCAAATGTTAAAAGCAATTGTCAGACTAATTTGCATATTGGAAGAACCGACGCCTCATTACTCTAGATTCAAATTACGACCGAAGGAGGCTCTGGTAATATGATGCAACTCGATTATTTCAAATTTTAGCACATTAAATTTACAATTTGAAAATCAAAAAACTCATTTCCCATTATTTACTGCAATATATTTTATGTACATCCAAGACGAATTAAATTTTTAGTGCGTCTATAAAAGATTTTGAGTAAGCAAACCTTGCAATATTTCGAAGATTATACGTATCAAAAAATTATTGGCGTTATTCCGTGGAAAGTTTCACAGCTTTAACCCAGACAACCGGTTTCCAGCCAAACGGGTGACATTCCGCTGAATGTTATATCGCTTATTCGCTCCGCCCTCGTACCACAAAAAATTCTCGTGCAAGCTTTCACAAAACACTCGAGTGCGGAGCCCGAGTACCACAAAAGAATTCGAGTGCTAAGCTTTCCGAAACACTCGGGTTTCACAATCCCCTTGCAGTTTTGCTTGGCGTATCCGTAAATTAGATGGTGCGCGAGAAATTGTGCAACAACTTAGTTGTGAAATAGCTTAGTTCAAATTTAAAATACCGGAAATTTGAATTAGACTTGGCAGGCAGCACACCAGAGTGTTCCTCGCCCTGGGTCATGTGTTTGTCCGCGTTGTACGTAAAGCTCATTATTCATTTATTACTTCAGTTTTTGGATACAAACTCCTTCTAGCGTTGTATGTCTGAAGCCTCCATAGCTCAGTTGGGAGAGCTTCGGACTGATAAACCGAAAGTCGTGGGTTCGAATCCCAGTCGAGGACGGAATTTTTCGGGTCTCTGGTGCTGAAGTGACAATTTCATTTCTTACATTCCAACTCTACAGAGTGCATCTGCTTCAGCGTGCTAGTAGTTGTGAAGCACGGCACAGCGTGCTTCACAAATGCAGTTGTGAAGCACAGTGCATATCGTGCTTCACAACTTGGATGGAGGCACGGGGGTTACAGCACAGCAAATTTGAACTAAGCTATTTCACAAGTATAGGTTGTTGCACAACATAGAGTGCACTAGCTGATTTACAGGCACGCTAAGCGAAACTGCGAGGGGTTGTGATGCACGAGCGAAGCGAGTGCATTACAAACCCGAGTGTTTCGTGAAAGCTTGCACGAGAATTTTTTTTGTGGTACGAGGGCGGAGCGAAGCGGGCCGAGTACCACAAAGAATTCGAGTGCTAAGCTTTCCGAAACACTCGGGTTTCACAACCCCTACGGTTTTTGCTTGGCTTGTCCGTAAATTAGATGGTGCGCGAGAAATTGTGCAACAACTTAGTTGTGAAATAGCTTAGTTCAAATTTAAACTACTGGAAATTTGAATTAGACTTGGCAGGCAGCACACCAGAGTGTTCCTCGCCCTGTTTCATGTGTTTGTCCGCGTTGTACGTAAAGCACATTATTCATTTATTACTTCAGTTTGGATACAAACCCCTTCTAGCTTTGCATGTCTGAAGCCTCGATAGCTCAGTTGGGAGAGCATCGGACTGATAAACCGAAAGTCGTGGGTTCGAATCCCAGTCGAGGACGGAATTTTTCGGGTCTCTGGTGCTGAAGTGACAATTTCATTTCTTACATTCCAACTCCACAGTGTGCATCTGCTTCAGCGTGCTTCACAACTATAGTTGTGAAGCACGGTACAGCGTGCTTCACAAATGCAGTTGTGAAGCACAGTGCATATCGTGCTTCACAACTTGGATGGAGGCACGGGGGTTACAGCACAGCAAATTTGAACTAAGCTATTTCACAACGCTTAAAGGGGAATACTTTGTAAGCCTAAGCACAGCACACCAGTAATTGTGGAATCTTGCTTTGTTTATGTACTCACATTCGTTTGATAGATGCATAACAAAGTTTTAACCAAATCCCCCACCAACAAAAACAGTCAGCTAAGTGAGCTATATGTTGAGCATACGAAGCATTTTCATGCGTTGTCCAAAACAGTTCAAAATCGTACTCAGTCGATTACAATTATTTCGCCTCTTGGCGAGATAAAAACTAACCAACAATAATCACCAACTCATGCGAAGCTACACAATGTCTTACACTTTCACTGTATGTTTCTGTATATATGACCCATGTTAACGAATTGTAGAACACCTTCAATCTGACGTCTTCTCTTGTTGGTCTGTAAATAAGCAACTGTGAGCATTTTACGTATTTACCGAAACTTAAATGCTTTTCCGAATTGCAATAAGCAATTGTTGATGATGACCAATAGTTTGAGAAACCTAGTAATCAAAAACAACAATACTGGTGCCAGGGAACAGCTTTCGTTCACAAATTCGTTGAAAGTTGTCATACGAACTGTTTTTCAACAGTAATAGTGAGCTCTCTAGTTCGTGGATTCCCCATATAGTCAACTATAATCCCTATGAATCGAGTTGCCACAGTCCAATTCCACCCCGCTTAGTCAACTCGTCTATAAGTCATCCCAGCTGCACAACACTTTTTCACTTCATCCTCACTTGGTCAACTTTCAAAAGTTGAACTCGAAAATCATTTGAACCGTCATTTGAATTAGTCAGTTTTTCCAAAAGGGAACAGCCGTACACATCTAACATAGAGATTTAACGTTCACAGATAATTGTAGTTAACACATCCAAACAAATGTTTATGGATACAACCATATACAGGATTTGGTCTGGAAGCACCAATCAGTATAACATTTAATAGAGTTTAAAACTTCTAAAGATGGTGAGAAATTTAGTCTAATTGAGCGTTAAAGTAAAATTTAATTAAACTGCAATTTAAAATTTTATTCTCCATTGGTGGTTTCCATGCATGCCAAATTTTATATATGGCTACAAATCAAATATTTCTGCTTCATTTAAATAAAAAATTAATTAGTTTTGAAGGTTAGAGCTTTATATTTAGTCGGTGTAGAGCACGTCCCCTCTGAGATAATCTGGCTGACCAAACATTCTTGCCGAAATAGAGTCAACCAAGTGAAAATTACATAAAACTGATTTGACTAATTGGGATGCGTTATAAAAGTTGACTACGAGGGGAAAACTGAAAACGAGTTGATTATTATTGGGGATTACTCTAATTACAGGGACTATAATAGTGGAATAACTGGACAGTTAGCCAACTGGTGGGTTGACAAATTAGGAGGTCGACAAACTGGGGATATGGCATATGTGCACAATTCAGTTTGATTGCAGAATTAATGACTATAAGCGCGCGGAATTTGCTTCATCTTGAATGCTAAATAAAAGTACATGAGTATTAAGTACAGTTATATATATATATATATATATATATAAGTTAAGTACTTAATTTAAAATACGTGCTGTTAGGTAATAAAATCTAAGTACAAACGCTAAGAATAACGTTTTAAGTCCCATGCATCAAAGGACAAGGCTTCGTTGCACAGTTCTTACGGATAATATGTTTCTTCTTCTTGACCTTCACAAATATTACTTCTATCTTCGCAAACATCTGGGTCTTCAATCTAAATTTGGTAGATGTAGCTAGCTCATTGTACAATAATTGACAGTATGCTCACTATTACTGTACACTGACTGAAAGCAAGTACCACAATTCATAAAGTTATTGCACTTAATAGCTGCGTAATGTATTTATCCCAAAAAACTTCATCTTAGACTTGATTGAACGAACTACACGCATTCCGGAAGGACTATGGTACTACAGTACACATTGAAAGTTGACATAACTGAAAATGAATTGAGTAAAGCCCGGTTCACGATGGAGTGCTTTGTGCTTTGTGCTTTGTCTCCAGTGCTTTGTGCTTTTGTCTCCTGTGCTTTGTGCTTTGTGCTTTGTGCTCAGGAGACAGTGCTTTGTGCTTTGTGCTCAGGAGACAGAAAACAAATGATTCATGATGAGAAAGCACAATATCAAAAGCACAGGTCACGGAAGCCAGTTTGGACGGAATTCAAAATTTTGGTGTTTTAAAAAAACGTTAACAGGATGGATTTATTGACGTTTCGAATAATATAATTTAATTTAATTTAATAATAATAATGATTATAAATAATAATTAAAAATAATTATTATAAAATTAACTAATTAATTAATTAATTTTTTGCATGAAATCTTTATCTATTTACGATAGCTAAGCTAACTCATGATAATTCTTAACTATTCATGCTCTCAATAATTCAATTTTTCATTTTTGTCGTGTCCAAATTAGCTATAATTCAACACCGGCAATACTGTAGTGATCATGTGACTTCCAGTTTCAGTTTTCGACCAATCAGCATAGAACAAGGTCTGTTTTGATTGGAAAGCACTGAAAGCACAAGTCAAAATGTTTGACATTGTCAAACATTCCCAAAGCACACCAAAAGCACAAAAGCGCAAAGCACAAAGCACAAAGCACAGAAGACCATCATGAACCGGGAAAGCACAAAGCACAAAGCACTGTGCTAAACCATCATGAACCGAGAAAGCACAAAGCACAAAGCACAAAAGCACAAAGCACAAAGCACACCATCGTGAACCGGGCTTTACTAATGAATTTAAAAACATAGATGGTGCAAGTAGTTTACCGAAATGGTTATGTTCCTTGTCAAAGACTCTCTAAATGGTCTCCGGATCACGTTTCTGGTAATCACTGTTTCGTATGACTCACTCCTAAAATTGACAAATATCATCATTTCTGACGTTATGGATTTCTTTCCAATCTAAAAAGCAGAACAAATGTGCTGGTTTTCAAAAGTAATCTGGAGACAGACAGAATGCTACAGAAACTAAACCAAATGTATTTTAATGTATTTAAATATGTATTTTAAATGTATTTGAACTGTACTATAATTTAATCCTACAGATTGGTTAGCAGACGAGGAAAATTTTAACAGTTGCTATGCTACATTTTCGTATGCCTACAAAGCACTCACAGCAACGAAAAACAGGGTGGACTGTCTCAGGTGACGCTGCCACCTTTTGCCACCCTTTCGGGATAACTTTCTGTATAAACAATACAGGATTCTAATTCTCTTCTTCTTGAAGAACGTACAAAACTGAGCTAGAATATGCATCATCTTGATCCCCATTGTAAATATTTTAAGACTTTTAAATTTTTCAAAAGCGTCACCTGAGACGACCACCTAAGAGTCGTGTTACGTATATAGTAACGAACATAATACAGAAATATATTAAACCTGAGATGGGAAAATCAGCACAAATAACGTTTCACCCTTTAAGCCATTGGCTAGTGGATAGCATTTAACATTTTAAACTACACATTCCTATTTAACACAGGATTTACTTTGTTGCTGCTGGTTATAGGTATGCTATTTGTAGTGTTGCCACGTTAGAGAAAAATCCGGGCCGGGCCCCGGGCCGGGCCAGGCCCGGCAAGGATTTCGGGCCCAAAACAGGCCCGACTGTACAAAATTGGTGAAAATGATTTTTAAAATGTAGTTGTAGTCAGACATGTGCAGGAGGGGAAATTTTGGGGGGGGGGTGAAGGGCGGCCGAAGGCCGCAAATCCGGATTCTGGGGGGGGGGGGGTGAGGGACCTCTCTGGGGCGGTGAGCTCAGGTCTGGGGGGGAGGTAAAACCCCCAACCCCCCCAAGCACACGTATGGTTGTGTAAGGGAAGCAGGCCTAGGAAAGGTTGATAAGCCTGCAATGGGAGTTCAGCTGATGGTCCCGTGGTGTAGTGGTTAGCATGTCTGACTCTAGAGCAGAAGGGCCGTGGTTCGATCCCCGGCGGGACCAATTCTTTACTTTCAATGGTGAGTGAAAAGCTGAACCTCCCTCTTCCCTTCTTTCTTCTAGGTCCTGGTTTCGTGGGTACGAGGGTGCCTGACGCCTTCCGTTCGGGCTTGTCCTTGGTTTCTTCCTGATCCGCCAGCCCTGGTAGCAGCGCTACATGTGGCGAGGCTGCCAGGAGGACCCGGATTGGACTCCTGTCTCCGGTCCCCCAGTAGTTGCTTCCGGTTGGTTGGTTGGATTTAAAAGGGGTCTGGAACGTGACGGGGGAGCACGGATCCTTGGTCCTCAGAATGCCCAGCGCTGGATGCGCTCTCGGTTCGATTCCGAGTTGAGTAAGCCGCGGGACGCGTCTTAAATGAAACCCGGGGGAGATGTAAGGGAAGCAGGCATAGGAAAGTATACAATACATTAATATTTTTCAGTGCAGGCGAAGTGGAAAGCTTCTAGTTTCAAGTATTCTCAGTAAAAATTTGACGTTATTCTTTCCATTCATTTGAATTTTTCCTTAGGCCCGGAGACGGCCCGGGAAAAAATCCGGGCCTGTTTCGAGCCGGGTCCGAAAAAAATCCGGGCCGTTCCGATTGAATCCTGATCCGGGCCGGGCTCGGGCCAGGCCCGGCCCGGGGCCTGAGCCCGAAACAGGCCCGGATGATAACACTAGCTATTTGTTAATATGACATGGATTTTTTTCTAATACTAACTTTGCGCTAGTCTCAGTCCCGGCAATCGCTTTATACAAGGGGAAATTAAAATATTGATACAGGCTAATTTGATATTTTAATATTGATAAATGCATTGAATATTCCACAAGTTAACAGCTTCATGTACCTCTTTTCAAATTTCACATTCTCAACAAGAACTGTACTGCACGTTCCCAAATTAGCAATTTGTACAATCATTTATCAAAAATTGTTGATTGGCAGTTAAAGAGGTCCAAAATTTTTCATTTTAACAAAACGTTTTCTCCCGAGAACAACAAGTAAGAGTATGGTGCCAGGAGCATTAGAACTACTTTACAACTTACATTTTAAATCTACTTACCAGCAAGGCGGCATGCAGCTTTCAGTTTTGGTGTTGAAGTATTGTCTGTTGAATTCAATGCAAAGTACTGAAACAAAATTAAAGCAGATTGAGCAATTTACGTAATAACTTTGAAATGCAACAGCCAGCAATTCTGGTTTCGAAATCGATCATCCATCCTATGGTCCGAAAGGGACGACGGTTCTTCAATTAATCTGGCTGGTTAAAAACCTAGCAGTTGGGAGATTAAGTAGAATGTTCTTGGTTGTGTTTCCAATGCACTCAGAATGGTGGATAGAAGATAAGAGCATTGAAGATAAGAGCATTCCCACGCAAAATTTCTCCGTTCAAAATCTAAATCCTAATATATCTATACATAAAACGTGTCGAACACAGTAATGGCAAGATTTTTGAAGGTCATGGCAGCGAACTGGTCGAACTCCCAAAATCGTCAAAAGTGCTGCTCAGGTCCGGCTACTAAAAACACAATTACATTGCGTTTTTGTACTACTGTTATACCATGCTCACTCTTACGTAAATCTGTAGTTATAGTTGATGCAGTGCTTGTTTGCAGACAGCTAAAATTCGTACGTGCGTGCTTGTAATTTTTACCATTTTTCCAATGTTTTAGTTTCTCAATAAACAGTTTAAAGTATGAACCAACGTGCCGGTCGGTTCGTCCTTTTTTTGCATAGCAGCGTGTCAGCCTAAAGAAATATTTTACGATCACACCTTTATGATTATCCTGAAAATGTTTCAACAGCGTTGAAATAACTGCTTAGGGGGGGGCGACTAAAATGGGGGTGTCCCAAATTTCTTGGATCGGTTTCATTTTTTGCATGAATATACGTCATGTGCGTGGCCAAAAAACACTTGGTCGTTGGTTCTTGGCTGGCTCTCAGTAGCTCTCCAAGCACCCGAGAACGGGTCCAACCCCCCACTTTTCGTGACACCATAAATACTAAAAAATTTCTCCTTGCCGTTTGGTTCAATGAAAACATCTACGCTTTGGCACAATGAGAGAAAACATATTGGGTAACAAATACATGGCATTAGCTTTGCTGTAACCCTAACGGTTATAGAGCAATGCTATCCTAAACTTGACGAATCGTCGAAAATTTGACAAATTTTGGCCGCCGAATCAAAAAATTTAAATCTGGTGCGACCCCAGAAGCTGAAATTTGGTGTGAACCATACATCCCATAGGTCTACAAAATTGTGCCAAATATGAAGGAATTCTGCCCGGGCATTATAGTTTTATTCTACTTGATACGTGAAAAAATGTCAATTTTGCTCTGGTTCCAAAAGTATCTCAAGGCGTTCTAGCTTGACAACGCTGACACATTTGGCTCAAATTGTACTGATTTGTAGCCTTACTGACCCTACCACAAGAACATAAATTTCAACCTGTTTTCGTCATAATCAATGCATGGCTGGAAGTTTGAGTACTCAGTTGAATGCCAACTCAACTGCCTGAACAGTACATTCTTGTAGCGTTTGTACAGCCTCCCACACGATACGAAAACAACCTTACACATTTGATAAGCAACAAAATAAACGTAAATTAATGATTTCCACCCACTACAAACGTTTTCTCAACGTAATTATGGAAAGTGAAGGCAAAGTAAAGGTCGAAACCCTCAATTCAGTGGTCCTTTCAAACCATGAAATTTCAGTTTTTCGAAAATAACTTGAAATAGTGGCAAATATGCGATAGCGCCAAGAAGAAAGGTTGTTCAGAATCATGAAAGCTATCGATTGATATACATATTGTACATATTGAACTATCTTCAAAAATTCGATTTTTGCCGGTTTTTGCCACATTTTTCAGGTTTCAAGTGGAATAAAACTATAATGCCCGGGCAGAATTCCTTCATATTTGGCACAATTTTGTAGACCTATGGGATGTATGGTTTACACCAAATTTCATCTTCTGGGGTCGCACCAGATTTAAATTTTTTGATTCGGCTCCCAAAATTTGTCAAATTTTCAACGATTCGTCAAGTTTAGGATAGCATTGCTCTACAACCGTTAGGGTTACAGCAAAGCTAATGCCATGTGTATGTTACCCAATATGTCTTCTCTCATTGTGCTGAAGCGTAGCTGTTTTGATTGAACCAAACGGCAAAGAGAAATTTTTTAGTATTTATAGTGGGTGTCACGAAAAGTCGGGGGTGCGACCAGTTCTCGGGTGCCTGGCGAGCTACTGAGAGCCAGCTAAGAACGAAGTATTTTTGACCACGCACATGGTGTATATTCATGCAAAAAATGAAGCCGATCCAAGAACGTTGGGGCAAAAGTTTAGTCGCCCCCCTTAAGTATAAAACATTTTTCTCGTTTTTTGCTTTTTGCGCTACTTGCAATCTATCGTCTCATGTGTAGTTTTTCTTCCAGTGTCAAAAAATCCACAAATTACAGTTTTGGATGTAGCTTACTTAGCTTAATTAGTTTACTGACGAGAAATTCGACTCAACGTCATCAATACTTACGTTCATTCGTTTCTTTACAGTAGCTGCTGTGTAGTGGAAGTGGCTTTGTTGCTTGAGCACAGAAGCAGTGGTTCAAACTTTTGTACTGAATATTGATCTCTTCACATGCCTTCAAATATTAAAACTAATTTCGTAGAATTGTTATTTGTAGAAATAAAGTGCAGCATGGCGCGACATGAAATGCAACATTAGAATATCCCGTGTATCCATTAGCGTTTCTATCCAACCTCGAATCTACAATACGACGTGTAATTTCGAACTGAGTATCCTCTGTTCATTTCTCGGATTGCAGCAGTTTGAACCGGTGAAGAATGGCCTAATGAACTAACTAATTTGTGAACTTTGCAGCATCAGCAATCCAACATTTCAATTTCAGAAGTGACACCGCAGAAGCTTGGCATCGCGTGAGACCATTGCTGATTTTCCATAATCCCATTTACCAAAAGAGTCTGCAACGTTTGTGGTTGAAGACTAACGTCCGCTGAGAGGCTCATTTGGTAAAGCGTCGATTTATTAAACCGAAGATTTTGGATTCGGTCGCCACCTCAGGCTCGAATTTCACGGTCTTAGTTGGAGGTGCTGTAGTGATACATGTTTCTTTCGTTCTTTTATTTGTCATGCGCATTTACGGATAGAAATAGTCGAGGTTTGCTCCATCAGACTGTATGTACAGACGCGTTGCACTGCAGTTTGGGTTCGAAGCTTAGGTTCGATTGTGTCTGCGTGGGTCAATCGGTGAAGCTTGGGTGCCCTAAACCGAAGTCTGCAGGTTCTAACCCCACCTTTTTTGAATTTGAGGCGTTGTAGTGATATTTCTTTCTATCGTTCATTATGTCGGTATTTAATAGTTTGTTACAAATTTGAGCGTGAAAATTTACTAGGACGAGTGCACCGAAGTTTTAGGATTAATTGACAGTAGCTTTTCTTCATGGCGTACGTAGAATGCTACTTCGAGTTTACAAAGGTCAAATAGAAATGTCACAATGATTCTATTTTTATAGAGTCTAATCGTTTTCGTAACTTCCTTCCGACAATGTTGTGATGTTACCATCAAAAGCATAAAAACTGTTCCAATACGGTTTGGCAGCAGACAGTTAATGGTAAATGCTAGAAATCAAAATGTACAGACTAACTTTTGAGTGCTGAAAAATACGAAAGCTCAATGATGTAAGGGTTCACATTCAATAATACAAGTAGTGTAGCGGGTAAATTCCTCAAATTAAACCTAAACGGAATTAGGGGTATATATAGAAACTGAATAGAAACGACTCGACAAAAAGTGCATACCTGGCTACTCCATTTTGCTGTGGAAAAGTCATGGAAAGCTATCGAAGCATCATCTGCAGCGCAAGGATGGTTGGCTCTGTTTAGCTGAATATACCTTCGCTGCAATCAATAATTGTTGTATATATTTTGTTACATAACTTATGAAAAAAGCATGCATGGTCCAGCAAGATTCTTTCAAGCAAAATTTTCTGTAAAACAACTAAGCTACCGGGCTACCTCTTGTTGTCCAAAAGCTATTCGTGAACAAGTTAACTGATGCTTAAACTAGCAATTAGCATGACCTGTATCAATGTCATAATGCTATGTTCGGGTGCAGGAAATTTAGTGTAGAAATTTTTTCTACTGTCTGGAACCTTGCCTGCTAAGCCTGAGGAGATTCCTCAAACTTGCTGTCTGGTTCTCAATATTTAAATAGTACATACGAAACTTATATTCTTGCATGCAGGATCTCTCAAAATCTTCAAATACTAATTTTTCGACAGTGTAATTTGTTTTTTATTATCTCGCGAATGCATAGATCCATGTGTATTAACGATATCAAGCTGATTGCCACAATCTATTTTTGAAAACATTACAGAACAGTTAATGTTGTGATCTCAAAAGTACTGAAAACGCTGCTTACCAAACTGACAACTACTGTACTTTCGTATCCAGCAACCGCAGTCAGTGGATTCAGTGATGAGGTGGGATAACTCCGCGGTACTTCAATAAGAACCTTTACGCCAGTTGCCAAAACATAAGGAAGATATGTATCCTCATGTAGTTTTACACCGATGCGCAAAGCTAAACAATATATACTTTGAAATCAATATTTTGTTGCAATGTTTGTTAAATATGTATACCTTTGGGATCTACTAGTCGGGTAATGGACAAACCATTCGTAAGATTACGATTCGCGATGTTAAAGTCATGTAAGATTTTTTATTAATGATCGCTGAAATATGATTCAAACTAAATAACACCTTTGCTATAAATCCCCAGTGAGTTCTACTCCAAAATATAGAAGTGGCTCATAGCACACAGCCGTCATTAGTGAGGTGTAAACTGCAGTCTAAACCCAATTTATACAATGAATTCGCATTAACACATACAGTCATAATTGATATGTCGTAGTAATTTCTGTATTGTATTTAAGGTCAATTTCAGTAACTACGATATTTATCAGTAAGAATGGTATCTTCGTTAACCTTCCTATCTTTACACGTAAATACCGTTTTAATGTAAATACTGTATGTTCCAGTAAATTCTGTGTTTTATCTTAAACGCCTTTGTCTTTGAGTGTGGCAAGGGATACAAAGGGCATGCCGACGTCATATTTAATGTCAAAAGATATAGGTCGTACACAAGTCACAATATGTGCAAAGGGGGTGGGGGTGCATGATGATAAACTTCAGAAGTTATGATAAAAATAATTTAATTTTAACACAGTTTTTTAAAATCAAAGCAGATATATATATATGTGTGTGTGTGTGTGTGTGTGTGTGTGTGTGTGTGTGTGTGTGTGTGTGTGTGTGTGTGTGTGTGTGTGTGTGTGTGTGTGTGTGTGTGTGTGTGTGTGTATGTGTATTTTATAATGAAATACGTTATTTATTATATTAATTTATTATACTATATTTTATTACATTACATTATATATTTCTATTATTATATTTTATTATAATTATTATATTATTATGCTTACTGCTGCTGCTATTTGTTTTGTTTTTAAATTATGTGTAAAAGTAAGTAGGTTTAAAACCCTTAAGTATCTTGTTGATTTTTAATTAATCGTGACACAGTGATTATATAATAAACAACACCTGTTCTGTTTTTTAAAACTGTTAAATTAAAATTGTTTTTAGTTTTGTAAACTAATATTTTTAACTTCTGAAGTTTATCTTCGTGAACTCTCTTTGCACATTGTGATTATGTATGACTTATCTTTAGTAAACGTAACGTGGGCATGCTCTTTGTATTCCTAACTTGTACGTATCCCTTCCTAATTTAAAAAATACAAACAGCAGCTTTAAACTTAAAACTGTAACTTAAAACTCTAGGTAAACTTACATATAGTGTACCTTTAGTTAAGATGTCAGCAAAACTGTTTGAGTGTGTTAACAGTAACTGTAATTTTGAATGTTAATTTATATATTATACTTCTGGGGCCAATGTTATCAATGTATAAACCCGGGTTAAGTCGCTAACCCGGGTAATGTTGGCTATCTTTAACACATAAAGTTAACCCGGGTTAGTGACTTAACCCGGGTTTAAACGTTAATAACATTGGCCCCAGAAGTTTATCTTGACACATACTGTGATTATGTATGACCTATCTTTTGACTTTAAAACTGACATCAACATGCCCTTTGTATCCCTAGCCATACACAAAGACAAAGGCGTTTAAGATAAAATACAGAATGTACTAGAAAATACAGTATTTACTGGACGAGTTTCAGTAAAAATGAAATTTACGTGTAAAGGTAGGACATTTAAGGAAAATACCATACTTACTAGTATATACCGTATTTATTGAAATCGGTCAGCAAATACGGCATTTACTGAATTCAAAAATTACTACGAGAAATACAAACATTAACATCACTTTTATGCTAAGAGTTGATTTTCAGGGTGTTGTGGCACATTTCCTGAGTTCAGAAATCATTACATTAATATTCCTACTGTAGCAAACTATAGTCAAACACTTGCCCTTTTCTTCTCCTGCCCGATTCAAATAAACCCGGCCTTCTTCGCTAACATTGTTGAATGTATAACAGTTTCCGTGTAGTCGGTTGTGAGTTTTGCTGAGAAACAAGCTTAAAAACAAATTTTGTGCAAGCAACCAGGTCAAGAGACTGATAGGCTACAGCACATGTCTCTAAAAAATGATATCTATTTCCGTTTGTATTTCTTGACTATTTATGTGCTATATGTCTTTTCTGCTTGCTAAAACAAATTTCATTCACACAAAAATCTGGTGAAAACGTGTGACGCATTCCCCTCTTATCAGTGAATTTGGAGCGAAAATTGGACAGAAAATATAGAAATGAGCATCCCTTCTAATCAAATAAAACGAATATGTTATATTAATGATACTTTGGCCAATAGCTTGGCTACCGTTGGCTGCCTTTGAACAAATCAGAAGGACTAGACGGTAATTACTGATATAATTTGACAAATATTTTCCTGTAAATTGCTGCAAACTCTAAACAGAAAATATAAGGGAAGTGTGTTCTTACTTTTCACAGGGTAGCATTGTGTCTTCCTTAAAGCACCAAACTATCAATTCAGGTAAAGTATAGCCAGCTTCTTCGAGAAGTTCTTGTGATACGTTCGCTGTAACTATTGCCAGGAGTTCACGAAATTTTGTAGCTACCGACAACGCGGACGGATTTGGCATACCTTGCTTTTGATAAATTTGATTTTCCTGAAACATAATGGGCGATTAATAATGCAAATTAGCACGAAGCATAGTCAATATAGCAGTGACCTTCTTGGTGCTAGTCTTACAAATTTTTGCTAACCTCACTCAGTATTAGAACACCAAGTTTAATTTTAAGTAAAATCATTGTAGTAAGCTTCGTATTTGAAATCCGGTTTAGGCTTGTAGTAAAAAGAAATTCTAGATTGACGGGCAGTAACCAGCAATGCTGCTTTAATTAAGACTATTCACTCACAGTAATAGTCTTAGATAGTTGAATTGTCTTATCCAATAATTCCTTTTCAACGCAGGCTTTCTCCACTCCAGTGTCAACCAAAACTTGTCTGTTAGTGCAGGAAGCTACAACAAATGAAATTAGCAAGATCTTTAATTATTGTACTGTTAGTGTTAGTGTTAGTGTTAGTGCACGTGTTAGTTTTGGGTTTACGACTATGACTCGATGCTTGTGGTCACGGTTGACTAAAACTCTATTTTGCCCAATTTTTTCCACGCAAAACGTTTCATAAATACTGATTCACACAACTTCGACCTTCACATCGGGTTGTGGGCCTCTATGCATGTTCATCCATAAAAGGTTCCTTGTGCTGGAATATTGTGACAAAACCCAACTCATGTTATTTCTGTCGCGACAGCAAATTCGAAGTAACTGTCAAGGATGTACACTATATATAATACGGTGTTATAGTGAGATACTGCACCTATGGAATATGAATAGCAGGGCTGTAAGGAAGTCTTGAAAGCCATTCGCTCAATTTTCGGTTTCAGCCGAGTCCACTGAAGCAAATGAATCTCAATTGGTAGAAATTCTGTGCATTGAGCAGTTAGAGGATTCGAGACAATCTAAATGCACTGACTTTTTCAGACGCTTGGTGGTGTGCATTTTTTATACGTTAATTGATTTATCCAGATTGCATCTTTTCAGTTAAGACGGGTGGTTTCCAAGGAACATTATTGCCTTAGATGTATACAGCCAACTTCCGACTAAAAGACATTTCTGAAAAATTTTTTGTCTGTTCTACTCCTGTGCACTAATGTTAATAACCATAGCTGCAATGAAGGGTAAGCCGCCAGGCGACTTCGCTTCGTTATATTGAGTGACTATGTTCTGTTCCGACCACAATATGTTAATTTTATTTCGTGTGGTTGGGGGGGGGGTGGATCGTCCAAGCATATCAGCTCTCCGTTTGGAATGGCGGTAACCAACAAACAACAGACAAACAACAAAAAACGACAAACCATAATATAGCAGACGCATACCCCTGCTTGGTTGGAGAGGGGGTCAAGCAAGGCATTGCAGTAGCTTTATTCTCAAACGTTGCCCCCCCCAACAAAACTTTCTGTTATTTGAGACTGTTCTCACCACCATAAAACTGGTCACAATATTCAGAAAAGTGCGAATTAATGACTTGAAGCAGACCACTTAACGGGAAGTGGTGTTTGCAATTTGAGTCGCTGTCTACCAAAGGGCAGAAGTGTTATGAGTCAAAAAGCTAATGTAACCAATTATGACATGAAAGTTAGATTTGTGACAGACAGCTATATAACTACATTTTAACTTCAGCAGTGTTGCCTGTGTCAGATTATATGAAACTTTGTCTAAGTCTTTGTTCCATAATAGCCCATAAACAACAAGAAATGGAACCATTCGCATGTTTTGTTTGGAACACCGTTGTTACGCAATTTAATGAAGGAAAGCCTGATTAAGCGTACCTTCGTTTATATTACAAATATGTTGTGTGGCTAAAAGATTCTTTCAAAAGTAAATGATTCGTACTACCAAGAGTACATAATATAAGAGTATGAAACTCTTACACTAGCATGTACAAATCATGCTAGGTATGCTCGGTTCATTAACTCGGGTCCCCCGCCGTTACTTCCGGGGGGGTCCCACTTTGCACTAATTACACGCTTTCATATAAGCGTGTGTCTGCTCGCTGATTGGCCCACTAGCCTAAGGCTTACTGTAGGTAGTTTATTAGTTATTTTTAATTAATTAATTATACTTTAATTAGGTTAGTACAATCAAAAACTAATTCGACAACTTTGTAGCATTTTTTCTGCTCTTTCTAATGATATAAAAATTGTTGCACAATACATTCCCGCGAATTTTTGTATGACAAAAATCAGACCCCGCAAATCAGACCCTAGTGACCCCCCCGCAAATCAGTACCTAGTCGAAACGGAGGTACGCTCACTCGCTCTATGTTTATGTGTTTAAGCTCGAAAACACAAGCAGTGCGTGCGCGAATTTTGTGCCTGCTTCGAGCTTTAGAACACAAACATAGCGCACAAAATTCTTTGCAGTGAAGGGCCTAATTTGCGGGGGGGGGGGGGTGGGCGAGCAGAGCATAGTTTTTGCTCTGATAACATAGAGTGTGCCTAGTGGCACACTCTTATATTATGTACTCTTGGTACTTGCGTAAGACGCGCACGGATAACTTGGTTACGGTGAAGTAGTATATCGTTTGAAGGAAACAATCACAGTTTATATTACCACAATGTGGCAGAAGTTTTAGCTCACCCCAACAGTTTGACTCTGAGATGAATATGTAGTGATCGAGAACGCCTCCTTTTTCAGTGGCTTCAGTTTCATTTGTGGTAAGTACATTAGCGCCTCCAATTGTTTGGTCTGCATAATGGTATACTGGCTTATACACATCAGGTGGTAAGCCAGCCGGTGATTTGAGCACATAGCACAATATCCATTCTTCCAAACTTTCAGAATTTATCGCTTTAGCGAGTTTATCTAAAATTATTGTAATCGAGTTTTTAAAAGAAATCTGTGTGCGTACTTGTATCAGATTTAGTGCATGCAGTGAATCTGTCAATCGTAAATATCAGCAAGAGTACGTAATAACTAAGAGTGTGACAAGCGTCAAGCTCTTAGTTATTAGGCTTGGGGACATGATCTGCACGATAACGGCTGACCCCCCACAAATTAGACCCATCACTTCAAAGAAATTCGCACGCTATGCCTACGTGCTAAAGCTCGAAAACACAACTAGTCAGTTGGGTCAATGTGGTTCTGTTGCGAGCTTCAGCACACAAGCATAGCGTGCGAATTGCTTTGAAGTGATGGGTCTAATTTGTGGGGGGGGGGGTCAGCCGTTATCGTGCAGATCATGTCCCCAAGCCTAGTAACTAAGAGCTTGACGCTTGTCACACTCTTAGGTATTATATATGTACTCCTGATATCAGTTATCAATGTCAATGTCCTAAAATAAGTGTGCATATCAGCCGTATGTCATAGGCAGTTTCTCAAACAACTAAAGGTATAGTTCTACAGTTATAACCTGGATTAGCCGTCGCAATGTGAATGTTTTTCATAAAGTTGTAGACTCTTGTCAATGGAACCATGTCAAGTCCCTCGACTGGTAAAGAAGTACAGTAGCCTATGCGCTCAGGCTGACCATATAAAAAGATTTCTTCGTCGTAATCCAATGTATAGAGAAAGTCCATATTCTTAGCCGAGTCGGTTGCTGTTTTCTTCCACAGTTCAACGTCTTTGCATTCTGAAGTTACCAATGTATTTACCGTCACCTATAACAGCTTGATGACTCATACATTTGACCTCCGCATTAAATTGCGTCTGCATGACACCAACATCCCTTGCATGACCTTACTCTGTTATGTAGCAACAAGAAACTCAGCTATAGAAGCTCCAATCAAAGTTAAAACCAAAAGCTTCAACGCAAAACAATTATAATTATAATTTAATTACAATTAATTTGTTGGGTTCTTATTAATTAAATAATATATTTAATTTATTGTCAGCTCACCACCCCATAAAATTCTCTGTGCATGCTTAGTGAGGACGGAACTATAAACGTTGGCATCTGTTGAAGATTAAACAACAAACTAAAGATTAAACAACACACTGAGGCTTTAGCACATTTCCATACACATTTTACATTTACATGTTTTTTATTGAAATTGAACCATAAACACAAAGTCAAGACGTCTACTTGAAACATAACTGATACCTTGGACAGACAAATTAAATTTAGCCAAGTTTGCGTCGTGAGACCCAACGTATGTAGCTGAGGGTTGTAATAAATATATGATAATAAATTGACCGCGCCGGACCGCGGTCCGGAATCAGGTTAAGCCCGGTCCAGAGCCCAGGCCCCGCTACTAGGCCCGGCCTAAATCCCGAATCTGTGCGAGGCATCTATAAAAAATCCAGGCCGCTGCTACTCCCAGGCTCCAATCTTAATCTCAGTAACGCAGGCCCTGTGAGCCTGGCAGCTTAGTAAGCCCCGCAGGGCGAGTGAGCCCGCTCAATATGAGCCGGCCAAGCATACAAAATGTTCCTGGCCCAAGCTCGGAGCCTGTTACACGACACGGTAAGGTGCCTACGTAGCTGACTGATTATAGACTTTCAACAACAACTTTGACAAAATAGCAAACGCGTACTAATGAATAAAATAAAATAGTTGATTTTGGTTTGTATTTGTTTGTACGCCCACTTCGTAGGCGTCTTTCCACTTCCCAGATTGCCCCCAGGGGTAACATTTTTAAAATTTGACCATTCGAGCTGAAAGTTTGGTATGGGTATGTTTTCGACCATGCTGAGTTCAAATGTCGTAAAATTTTTTGATTTCGCAATTTCGAATTTGGTTTTTCGATTCGCGAGGGGGACCAAGGGGAAGCGAAAACGTTTTTTCTTCAATTTTGCTGAAAAGTTGTATGTAGGGGTTTTCTGAGTCGCTGAACATGAATCTGAGATCCCTTCTTCGATTGCGCTTTTTGTTAGCTCAGTATAAGCTTGCAACTTAAGGTACTGGTTTGGGTATTTGCAGCAAACTTTGAAAGACTGTAATTTGCTCAATTCTTGGAATTCAACGATAATTTTTATATCATTTTAAAGCTTTGAATGTGCTTGTTACAGCTACGTAGGGTATACCTGCCTCATCTCAACTCTTTAGCTTGAACATGCGATAACAAGAAAACAATTTGTGAACATGGATTTCTCGAAATGTGGGAAAGCTAAAGAAAAACGACCAGTTCAGACTTTAAAAGAAACGTCTTCACGAGGGCTATTTTTTCTGAAATCTTTTAGTGATCAGGTAAGTTCAAGATTTTGAGAAAAATGTACATTTTCTCTGATTTTTGCCAAAATTTTCAAGTTTGGATGCTCATTTCTCTCGAACGGAAAGACAAATCGCGAAACCATGAAAAATAGCCCTCGGAAATTGTCCCAAAAATGCGTAATGCCGTTTACTAGTTGGTTGCATGAGCTAAGAGAAATCCGTGTTCAAAGCAATCTGGTTGCGATTTTCAAAATTTCACATTTTCGTTGGTGTGCGTAGGCTCAGATGCCGCAGAGAGCTCTCCGTTGGGCATAACATGTGCTTTAGGACTACAAATATGATCAATATTTGACCGACGGACAAGCGCTGTTGAAATTGTCGAAATCTTGCAATATTTGATTTTTCAAAAAATGGCCAGTTTTGGACATCGAAAATCAATTTAAGGGGGGGGGGTCGCCGGGTATCAAATTTTATGGTCACCGATTACGCTCATTTTTGGGTATAATATACCCCCTTAGGTGGCCAAAAACAAGACAAATTTTTAGAGTCCAGGGTCAATCCAGTTTAGAGATATTTCAGTTCAAATCCCTACAATTTAGTATTTGTGCCAGTATGCCTCGCTGAGGGCTTCGAAGTCGTGTACATATAGGACGACAACAGACTACGGCATGACAAATACATCAAATTAAAGCCCCTAGTTGGGGCTATTTATTAGTGCATAAATAACAGTGGCAAGCCAAGCAACGAGCGAGAAACGGCATTTGAACGATTCGGTAATGCTCATTCCGACTGTCATTTGCTTCAAACTTTAACTCGCTCTAACTTTCTTATACTGCTTTGTAGAGACTTGGTGTAAGAAGATAAAATGTTTAGGACATCGAGAGCTTCAATTTGATATAAAATATGGCTATATTTGAAAAAATTGAAAATTTGACATTTTTGGCACATAGGTGTCCGCAATGCTGTCGTAGTATGTAGCCAACGCAAAACACAGGCTATTGGCATGAAATTTTACACACATATTGGCATTATGCATGCCAATTAGCACACCAAATTTTATTGAGATATCTTAAGTTTTGGCTGACTTATAAAGCATTAAACACGAAAATTTCGAAAAATGATGAATTTTGAGGAAAAATGAAATTTCTGCTACCAAAACTGTGAGCTACTGAAAAGCCTGGACAGGGATTGATTATATTCAAAATAGAGCTCTAGCAATGTACTGTGCTAATAACTAAACGCGACGTTTCTATACCGAAGGGTTAGTTCAGGACAGGACAAAACGTTCAACGAGCTACACATTTGTAGAGCGATTTTGAGCAAAAACCGACTTCCCCGAACTTTGTAAATTCGTATAAAATAAGCGGCCCTACAGGAAATAATGTCGTATAGATATTAGCACTCTACCTAGTCCAGATTAGGTTTACACCAAGTTGTAGCCGATTTTCTTGTACACAGCGCTCAAACTTTTGGTAGCAGAAAAATTTCCCTAACTTTTTCATTTTCCTATGTTTAACACATGTCGGGGTCACCTTTGGAGGGCTATTGTGAATGATAGGAAAAGTTTTGCAACAAACGCACTTGTCTTGTTTTGGGGACCCATGAGGACTACAAAATATGTGAAAATGAGAAAAATCGGAGATGGTCGAAAAATCGCGACCCCCCCCCCCTTAAGCTGTTATCTCTTAAAACGTAAGGAGTCGAAAAATACTCTCAAGAGCAAAGTTGTAGGTCGTGGTGAGACGATTCGAATGATTATAAGTTCGTCCGTGTAGGGTACCAACAGTGCAAGCTATGGCGGATTAAAGCAAATTTCACCAAAACTCAAATTCTCACGCCGCGACTTTTCTAAAATCTTTTTCATGCTAAATGATGTAATTGTAGCACATTTGAATAAATTTCAACGACAATTGCGCTTTTAAAGCCCAAAAATACACGAACCCGAACCAGAACCTTAAGGTGGTGATTCCTTTTGGAGACATCAACTTTGAACCCTTATTACTCATTCATTACTTGGAGTTAAGAAGCCATTTTTATATCAAAATGGAGCTTAATATTTTCTCTTTCTAATTGCAATGAAACTAACTTCAGTTTTCGGAAACTATTTTACTGCATTTTCGAACTACTTCAATTTTCCAGATTTTTTGCACACTAAAGTAAATTTTTTCCTGACGCATCGGTTACGTCATTCGATTCCACTATCAAATAGCTGGGGACCCTTTTTTAATTACCGTGAAATCACTCTTCGTTATGAAGAAATTAGCTAAAGTGTTTGCGCAATCTAGATTTTGCCTACTTTTCTCAACTTTGGCAAGCGGCCACCTCAGCTATAAAGCAGCAATTGAGGCAACTAAAAAGGGTCCCTGGGTATTTTTGTGTAAAACACGTCTAGTAAGTAGCGACCCTCTAGCTTGCATAGTAAATGCTCCACAATCGCTGGAAAAAATTTGGTCATGTTTTTTGCAAAAACTACATTTTTTATTATAGCAGCTCACAGGATAGCAGTTGGAAGATTATCATGCCTCGGACAATCTGACTCGACGAGACCTTCAAATCGACACCCTTAGTTTGATTTTGCGGCATGCGTAGCTCAAGAAATCGAGGATTATTTGATTTCTGCAAAAATGACAAGTTTTCAACGCCAAAATAAGAACTCGGCTATATCTCACAATAGAAAAGAGCTAGAAAGTTGCTTCCAAAAGCAAAAATGTAGAGCTCAACGATATCTTTCAAATGAGTATAATCATAACTATGCAGCTGCTGCTCAACTGTCAGGAATTAGCAATAACCGTACTGAACGGAAATCTCGAAATTTTGAAGCGGGACTGTGCGGATGGTGTTAGAACACCAAATGAACTTATTTTGAAAAGTTTCATCAAATTTCATCTTGGTTTGAGCCGTCAACCAATAATATGTGAACAAAAGGAATCACCACCTTAAGCGGGGGTCCATTTTTGGTCTCTCCGATTTCTCTGATTTTCACATATAATGATTTTTGAGAGTGATATTTTAACGAGTTTTAAAACTAAACTCGTACCTCTTATGGTTGTTGAGTAAATTCAAGTGAAAGTTAGGGTATGCATGTGTTAGAAATAGGAAACTGAAAAAGTGGTGATTTTATTCTTGCGCCAAAAAATGATTCTGTATAATTTTGTATTTAGGTTGTAGCTATGATCATGAACTGTGGTACCCTGGACGTAATATTTTGATATCTATTGAATGAATATATTTGATAAATGGAATAAAAAAATCTCCTTAGCAGTCAGGGTTTGTGTTACATTGCGCAAGCTCTAGTAGCAGAGATAGTACCGTCGTTTAACTCTCGGGCTTCTCCATTACACACAGAATTATTTTCTAAGCGTTCATAGATTAAGATCGTGAAAATCTTGCAATTCTCTCATTGGAAATAACCAAGCAAGTCCAAGCGTACAAAGCCGAGGATTGGTATGAAATTTGAAAGGTGTCAGAAAAGTCGGAAATTGTAATGAAATGCAGCAGATTAGCTGAGAGTCATATGAAATGCTCAGGCTATGTTTCTTGCTCGGATTTATAATAATTGGATAACCATCCTCAAAGAATTGACCTACCATGCCCTACGACGTATATAATGTTAGCACCTTTAGGGTTTGGTTTGTCCATTCCGCACGTGTCGTTGACTTTGAAGGTGTAGTGATTGATATTTCGTAAGGACCAGGATTCACTTTGTCTTGAATCCATTAGATATCGAACCAGTGAAAGTGAGTTTACGACTGCCCATCCCTTTGGTTCTGCCACCATATATATGGGCATGTAGTGTCTGGGATCCATGCCATCAACATTTTGCAAGACATAGCAGATTGGCCCTTTCCTTTCATTTGCAGGCATCCATCTATCATAATGTGTTTTCACTGCCGTAGTAAAATATTTATCTGTATTGGGTCTGTGTATTCGATAAAGAGGTGTAGTATCATAACCGGGAAGATGACTATCAGCACAGAAACCGTTATCATCTTTGAGAACAAACATAGGACTACGAAAGTTTGGGTCAAGGGCATACAAGTTGTTGTAGGTGTTAGCTCTAACCTTACGATATATTTTCCGAAGGGTTGTACAGTTGGCTAAAACACAATCATTTACAAAGCTATTCAGCGATAGTTTTCATCAAGAAAATGAGGTAAACGCGGGCCAGCAGGCGGATCCATCAAGGCAAAAGTATATAATAGGAAGAGTGGGAAGTTTGGCCCTTCCTAATGGAAATGGCCTGCGAGATGCTCGGCACATTAAGGCCGAAATCTCGGGGGGGGGGGTCCCGCTTAGCGTTGTTAAGCGTGTGTTTATATGCAGTCGAACTGAAAAGCACTGATGAGACATCAGTTCGACTGCATATAAACACACGCTTAACAACGCTAAGCGGGACCCCCCCCCCCGAGATCTCGGGGGGGGGGGTACGCTTATACACGTAAATTTGACATAAGGTAGGCGATTAGCCAATCAGATGCGTTTTAGTTCAAACGCATATAAACACATGCTGAACAACGGTAAGTGGTACCCCCCCCCCGAGATTTCGGCCTTAATGTGCCGAGCATCTCGCAGGCCATTTCCATTGGGAAGGGCCAAACTTCCCACTCTTCCTATTATATACTCTTGATCAAGGGTACAAGGCATTAATCATAGAGAAATAATGAAAAACGCCTGCCTGCAGTCACTAAGGCAAAAGCCTTAGTCCGAAACAGGAGAGAGCCAATGGGCGCGGTGGGCGCTCTTACCCAGGGAAAACAATTCCCGGGAGCTCCTGGTCTTTGTTTATTGTCAAAGTCAGTTACTTCATACTGTTCATGATTACAGTGCATAACAAAGCGAACAGAAATAATAATTTCACAATTTGAGAATAACAGATGACCAAAACAATAGCAGACTACTTGCATAAACGGGAAAACAGAGTACCGAAATTCAAATCCATAAAATATCGAATTCAGAACAAGAGAATACAGTTCGTAGACAAATTTCATATTATTACATATTTTAATTGTTTGGCTTTTAAAGTTCACTTGACCCGTTTTCTTCTTAGAAAATGCTGGCTAAAAATAAAGAAAACATGATTAACGACAAATTCATTTGATGACAATTATTTTCAATTAATATTTATTTCATGAATTGTACTGTTTGATCTCATCCACTACTTGACTCCTCTTGTTTTTACTCCATTTATGAAAATCACACGAGTTTCCGTTTGCTTAATGTCTTCAAACACTGCCAATTTTGAAGCCTTTTTGCACCAATTACGGAGCCATTTTATGTAAATGAGGTCTGGGGAGCAATGTCTTAGCAATTTATAAATTTCCAACAAATTTGATGAACTATTTTTAGATTGGGAGAGCAGTGTAAAGAAGACACTATAACGTTAAAGTAATGAAATATTGCGAAGTTAACCCTTTTCTTGGATACTAAATTGCTAAAAATCAAAAATTTTTCCACTTCCGTCATCCTGATAGTTTTTATCTAAGATCTAGAACATAAAGACCATATTTAGTACAACAAAAATTTTAACACTTCAAATAACTAAGCCAAATTCAAACGGTTAAACTACGACAAACAATTACGATAAAATCCCAATAGCGATTACAACACTTACAGAGCGGTTTTAGAAAAAATTTGGCTTCATTCCACTTTGTTTTGGATTAAAAATGTTATGATGAATTTCAATTCCGTTTGTTTTGCTTGAAGACAGAAAAATTACTCTCCAGTGGGACTTGAACCCACGACCTTCTGCGTACGAAATTGGCGCCCTTGACACTTCCGCCATGGAGGCTTGAAAGGGAGCACCACTAAAAGCTTTCTCTTTGTCTGCCGCAGCCTTAAGTCTGGGATGCGAACACCCGTAATCACTCGTTTTGTGCCTTTCATTATATATGCCTATATATGCGTGATATATGTAGTGTTTACTTTTTGTAGCAGAGTAGACACTTTTTAGTGCCAAGCAGTAGAAAAGAGGCAGCCTTTTTATAAAGTGGTGTGTCTGAAATCCAGTTTGAAAATTTCGATTTCTATGCGAGTTTCGCTTTTACGTGTGTGGTGGGTGACAGTTGGCCAGATTTTTATTTTTGGCCAACAGTCACATAATTTTTTGAATTTTCGTTTAGATGGCCCGATATTGGGCGGAGAATATCCGGTGATAATTTTCTATGATTCATGATTTTAAAATCTTGGGAGCAATTTTTGCGCCCAAAATTGCCAGTTTGATTTTGGTTTAGCAGCCTAGCTTGCTGCCAGATTTATTTTCCCTTTTGCCGTTTTGGCGCAATTAATTTTAAATTGCGCCAAATTTGCCTTCTTTATCACTTTGGAGATGTTAATGCCAGTTTTCGCAGCCTGACTCGCTGCTGGATTTA
This sequence comes from Trissonchulus latispiculum, assembly GCA_030248195.1. Taxonomy (NCBI): domain Eukaryota; kingdom Metazoa; phylum Nematoda; class Enoplea; order Enoplida; family Ironidae; genus Trissonchulus; species Trissonchulus latispiculum. The sequence goes on along the minus strand of JASAND010005754.1, from coordinate 60,997 downwards.
ACAAAGATTTTTGCTGCCTGACTCGCAGCTGGGATCAGATCTGGCCCGATTTGAAACTTGCAGCCTGGGCCGCTGCGCTGCATAGTGCATATCTACTTGAATAGCGACTTTGTCGTAATATTGTGTGTCAAATTTAAAAGTTTCCATAAAAACAACGTTTCTAGGGCCGCTTAAAAATTACATTAATTAGTTAGGGCAATATTCTGAGAATTAGGTTAGGGGGAGGGACCTTCCTGGGGGGCCAATGGGGAACTCAAATCAAAATTTGGAAAAATTGTCTTGAAAAATGTTAACTTGAAGTTCTTGCTGGCGCTTTACCAAATTTTCTCCAAAATTCGTATCTGCATCCTGAAACATACAAAGGCCACATAATCAATACGGAAAATACAAAATGATACAAATTCTATAGCAAATGAGACTTCAAAGTACCCGATCAAATGTTCGCTTTTTCGTTGAAATTTTGTCATTTGTTTTAACCTTGAATTTCTCTTCGAAACGCTGAATTTTAAACAAAATTACCACTGAGTTGACGTGGACTGATATTGACTGAAAAATCTCAGCCAAATTATCATCCATTTCTGAAAACACAAAGTTACAAATTAAGTACAAAAATTATATACACAGACAAAATTATTCACCAATCATTTCTCAAAATCAAAGCACCGTCTTCATAATTAAACAGACCAAATTCCCCTACTAAATACTTAAAAATGTTCATTTCATCAACCAGAACCCACGCATTTACTCCAATTCGACCCAAAGATTTTTGAAAAATATCCCAAGGATCTTTTAAATTTTTAGTTTTCACAAAAATATCCCTAGTAAACCAGATAGCCGATTGGGCTTCCTGGATGGCCAAATTTGTGTTTAGGTTTAACTTCTTGTTTTTCCGGGCCACGAAACCAAAAATCTCTTCCTGCATAATTAAATGCCGATATACTAATTGACTCCGACCTCCCACGTGACCCTCGTGAGGGGTGGCCGTAGTCTTCAACAATCTACTGACCTTTGACCAAAAATTGATCACTCTTGGGCACAAAACAAAGACATGGATTACATCCCGGGAGCTCCTGCCTGGTTGTCCAAGAAGGACAGCCAGCTCGGCTCTATCTGTGCTGCAACATAGTCAGAGAAGGTTTTATCAAAACCTCTCTGACTGTGCTATGCACAGAAAGAGGACTGCAATGGCCCGCGGACCTCCGTAGAGATACAAGCAGTATTTACATCAAGAAAATGAGGCAAAGTTTTCAGCGATAGTTTTCAGTAAGGTCACTTTAAGAATCACCGTACTATCATACTAGCGCATGCGAATTGTTAATGTTTCATGCAACAAGCACTCAATATGAGTGAAAACCACCAGCAAAAGTGCCGTTCGAGCTTAGTTATGAGATCACACTACCGCATGCATTCAGGAAATCGGTTGAACACTTGCGGTTCATGCATAATAATTGACAAAAGTAAGCAACACAAGGCATATAAGTTAAAAAGGTATTAAATTTCGATTACATCAAAAGTTCGGTAAGAAGAAATCCGAAGTTCGATCAGAACAAAACATTATAAGGCATCTGCCGCTTCAGCAATTGAAAGGGTCAAGGACATGATTGCAAGGTTTACTATTATTATGTTACCTTACATTTTCTCGCATTGTTTATTAACTCACTGAATCCACCATCGGCTAATTTTCAATATGCAAAAACATCGTTTCGAAATATTTTTATCAATGCAACACAATAGTACAGGAGCCTTCTAAGCACACTAATTTGCATTTAGTTTCTTTTCGGGTCTGGTATTTCAACCTTCTCACCCTGTTGGCGCTTTCTTCGCTTCTTCGCTTGCTCTTCAAGACCAGAGATGGCTTGTTGATATGCTGCATTCTGAAGTGAACAGCAAACGCGTCTAATCCGAAAATAATGCTGTTACAAAGCATTAGAGGGTACGTTCTTATTACTGGTAAGCATGATTAACGTGTTTCGAATCTGATGTAGGACTTCTTGTTGTTAATTTGCTCCGAGTAATCGATTAGTTTATTGGGTGAGAAAGCTACTAAAATCAAGGGAATTCCTTGTGTGAGCGATTTGGCTGAAATGTTGCATGCTCCCGGATAACTGGGAGGCTCACTCCGATGCACCTTATGAAAGTAATGGATACGGTGATGTTGCAAACTTTCCAAATTGAAAGTTGTCCAATCGGGCTCATTTAGGTATCAATGATATATATATATATATATATATATATATATATATATATATATATATATATATATATATATATATATATATATAAATTGAAAGTGGCGGAAACCGAAATTAGGTATCATTTGAAAGCTACATATCGTTGTGTGAATTAAAAGTTATAGTAGGGCAAAGGCACCAAAATGTACGAAAAATTAACTACGTGACCTCAATGGGGTAAACAGTGGCTAAAACCGGTCACGACTGTGTCAAAATGATGTCAAGTGCTCCAACTTTTGCTAGCGTTTGCCGATTGAGCTAAAATGTTGCACGTGGATTGGGGGTAGGGTGAAGTGCTCCCGGCCCGGACGCCTCGGAGGCCTCACCCTAGTGAAACACGCGAAAGTAGTTGATACGGCGATGTTACAAACGGTCCAAACTGAAAGTTCTCCAATCGGGCACATACAACAGGAACCATTCGAAAGCTCTCGTTGAGGTTTGGCAATTATAACGATTCATTAGTTCCACGTGTATGCCAAACTGATGGCTTCCGGATTTTGTTAAAGTAATAATTGTTGTCGTGTCGTTGTTATTATGATTATAGTTATTCATATTTATTCACTTTTTGTAAAATTTTCTAGTTTCAATGTTTTGAACGAACTGGTGGAAGGAAACTGATAAAGGGTCTGCGAACTTGAATAAATAATGTCACTTGAATGTCTTAATGTCCGTGCACATCGTGTCCATCTGTTTTTTGAAAATTCGAGAAAATCAAAACCCAAATCATTGCATTAGATTTGGTTTGTTTTACGTTTTGATTTAAATCAAATTTTGTGTTGTTGCGCAGGTTTACGCTAAGTTTTTGCATATCCGGAAAAACAAAACACAAAACATACAGTCAAGTGAAATCAATTGTTGGCACTGTGTAACCTGTGTTGATTTCTCATTAAAGTTAAATCGGGCACCGCTGCTACAAACAAAGCCAGTACAAAACTAAGCACAATGCAAATTGCAGAAACCAAAACGGAAAACGCAAAAATCAAAAACACAAAAATCAAAAACACAAAACACAAAACAAGAAAATTAAGACGCTTTTTGATTGGATGCTTCGTTTCATAACTAGCAGCTTTCTTTTTTGGCTAGATTTTATACTGTTTAGCAGTCTACAGATTAGGTGCTGGTTCGGGTTCGTGTAATTTTGGGCTTTAAAGTGCAATTGTTGTTGAAACTTATTCAAATTTGCTACAATTACATCGTTTAGCCTAGAAAAGATTTTAGAAAAGTCGCGGCGTGAAAATTTGAGTTTTGGAGAAATTTGCTTTTAATCCGCCATAACTTGCACTGTGGCCACCTTACACGGGCGAACTTATAATCATTCGATTCGTCTCACCAAGACCTACAGCTTTGCTCTTGAGAGTATTCTTCGACTCCTTACGGTTTAAGCGATAACAGCGAAAATTTATTTTCTAGGTCCAAGTCTGGCCATTTTTCGAAAAATCAAATATTGCAAGATTTCGACAATTTCAACAGCGCTTGTCCGTCGGTCAAGTATTGATCCTATTTGTAGTCCTAAAGCACATGTTATGCCCAACGGAGAGCTCTCTGAAGCATCTGAGCCTACGCACAGCAACGGAAATGTGAATTTCAAAAGTCGCAGCCAGATTGTTTTGAACACGGATTTCTCTCAACTCCTGCAACCAATTAGCAAACGGCTTTAGACACGCACTTTGGGGACAATTGCCGAGGGCTATTTTACTATACTACTACCACTACCAAGGGTGTATAATAGTAAAAGTGAGACACTCTTACACTAGCATGAACAAATCATGTTAGGTATGCTCGGTGCGTTAACTCGGGACCCCCCCCGAACTTCTGGGAGGGGGGTCCCACTTTGCACTATCTACACGCTTTCATATAAGCGTTTGTCTGCGCGCTGATTGGTCCATTAGCCTAAGACTTACTGTAGGTAATTTATTAGTTATTTGAATTAATTACTTATAACTAAAATTAGGTTAGTGCAATTAGAAAACTAATTCGACAACTTTGTAGCATTTTTCTGCTCTTTCTAATAGTATAAAAGTTGTTTCATAATACAAAGGTTCGAAGGAATGTAGTGTGCAACAATTTTTATATCATTAGAAACAGCAGGATAAATGCTATAAAGTTGTCAAATTAGTTTTTTAATTGCATTAACCTAATTAAAGTTATAATTAATTAATAAAAATAAGTAATAGATTACCTACAGTAAGTCTTAGGCTAATGGGCCAATCAGCGAGCAGACAAACGCTTATATGAAAGCGTGTAATTAGTGCAAAGTGGGACCCCCCCGGAAGTAACGGCGGGGGACCCGAGTTAATGAACCGAGCATACCTAGCATGATTTGTACATGCTAGTGTAAGAGTTTCATACTCTTACTATTATACAGTCTTGGTAGTGGTAGTAGTATAGTAAAATAGCCCTCGGCAATTGTGCCAAAAGTGCGTGTCTAAAGCCGTTTGCTAATTGTTTGCATGAGTTGAGAGAAATCCGTGTTCAAAACAATCTGGCTGCGATTTTTGAAATTCACATTTTCGTTGGTGTGCGTAGGCTCAGATGCCGCAGAGAGCTCTCCGTTGGGCATAACATTTGCTTTAGGACTACAAATATGATCAATATTTGACCGACGGACAAGCGCTGTTGAAATTGTCGAAATCTTGCAATATTTGATTTTTCAAAAAAATGGCCAGACTTGAACCTCGAAAATAAATTTTCGCTGTTGTCTCTTAAGGTCGCACTTCCCTTACATTCAGTCCACTTTGGAAAGCTATAACTTACTCAATATTGGGAGCTATGAATTAAGCCAATATCAAAATAAAGCTCTACATCTTCTGCGTCGTTTGGTATCATTGAAACATGTCTACTTGGTTTGTATTGGTCGCAAACTTACCATACATAGCCCCAATTTTTGACCAAATTTTTTTCTGGAAAAATTTTACGCAACAAAAACATGATCGTTTCCTATGTGTTTCTGAGATAATTTGCCAGGGACGGTTTTTTGGTTTTGTAAAAATGTCGTTTCAGTATGCAGCAATTGAGCATTTTCTGAAAATTTGGCATTTTATCCAACTTTGAAAAATCATTGCTCTTGATTGGAGGCTAATAAAGAGAAAAATAAAAAACCGCCCCTGGCAAACTGTCCAAACATACTATGTGTAGTATATCTTTTAGATCCACCCATTGGTTGTGGAGCAATCTTCGGTCAAAAAATTTTGGCCGCAATCTGACAAAATCAGTTAATTGCCCAGAACTTTAGATTCATTCAGTGTACAGGGCTCTAATTAACCTAATTTGTGCCTCTTTCGAAGCTCTTTAATTTGAGTATAAACTTGCATACGTTTGTAGTGTACACTGACTCCAATTCGACAAAAACTGCATTCAACAAGATCGAGTCAAAAATAACCAATTTTCGAGCAAAAAGTGTTCAAAAATTCACTGCTCAAAAACGATACGAGCTAGAGATTTATGTCTAAAAGCAAAGTTGTAGAGCACATTATAAGCTTTAAAATGATTATAGTCGCTGGGCATAATTTTCTATATATAGTTCTAGAACTTCAAATTTTTGTTTCTCACTGTACATGAGCGCTATGAAGCTGGCGTTTTTACAGGACGTTTATTATCATTCTCGATGTATTTTCTGAAAATTTGAATGAAATCGGGCAATAATTGCGCTTTCTGCAACTATATCTGCACGTAAGGGGTGCACGACCTTAAACCGTTAGGAGTCGATGGCCCTATTTCTTTAAAGATTAAACGGATTAGATTAAAATTAATCCGCATTAAAGAAACAGCACCTCGGATTAAACGGATTAAAATTTAATCCAGCGAGTTAAACGAGTTAAACGGATTAAATTTAATCCTATTTCTTTAATGCACCTAGGATTAAAATTTTAATCTAATCCTGTTTCTTTATTCACACTTCGGATTAAAAACTCAACGAGTTAATTTTAATCCGACCTGCTTAATTTCTGTTTCTTTAAAGATTAATTTTAATCCGTTTAATCCTCCGCCTGCACTTTGGGTCTATTTCTTTAAAGATTAAAATGGTCGGATTAAACGGATTAAAAATCAGCCGGATTAAAATTTTAAATGCTATTTCTTTAATGCAGGATTAAACGGATTAAAATTAACTCGTTTAATCCGACCATTTTTAATCCGCGGATTAAACGAGTTTATTTTAATCCGTTTAATCCGCCATTAAAGAAACAGCGATTAAAAATTTTAATCCGCCAACTTTTAATCCGTTTAATCCGCGTAGCTGCACGGGGATTAAAAACTGGTTGAAAATACAGGCGGCGGATTAAACGGGTTAAAATTAATCTTTAAAGAAACAGCGATTAAGCAGGTCGGATTAAAATTAACGCGTTGATTTTGTAATCCGAAGTGTGAATAAAGAAACAGGATTAGATTAAAATTTTAATCCTTGTTGCATTAAAGAAACAGGATTAAAATTAATCTGTTTAATTCGTTTAACTCGCTGGATTAAATTTTAATGCGTTTAATCCGAGGTGCTATTTCTTTAATGTGGATTAATTTTAATCTAATCCGTTTAATCTTTAAAGAAATAGGGCCTTTCAACTAACTTTTAATCTCGTACAGCTACGCGGATTAAACGGATTAAAAGTTGGCGGATTAAATTTTTAATCGCTGTTTCTTTAATGGCGGATTAAATGGATTAAAATCAACTAGTTTAATCCGCGGATTAAAAATGGTCGGATTAAACGAGTTAATTTTAATCCATTTAATCAGTTTAATCCTGCTTTAAAGAAATAGAAATTAAAATTTTAATCCGGCTGCTTTTTAATCCGTTTAATCCGACCATTTTAATCTTTAAAGAAATAGGCCCGAAGAATACTTTCAAGAGCAAAGTTGTAGGTCTTGGTGAGACCAATCGAAGGATTATAAGTTCGTAAGTGTAGGGTACCCACAGTACAAGCTACGGCGGATTAAAGCAAATTTCTCCAACTCAAATTTTCACGCCGCGACTTTTCTAAAACTTTTTTCTAGGCTATGTAATTGTAAGATGTAATTGTAATTGTGATGTAATTGTAGCAAATTTGAATAAATTTCAACGACAATTGCACTTATAAAGCCCAAAATTACACGAACCCGAACCAGCACCTAAACTGTAGACTGCTAAGAGATTCTAGTTTAGCCTTGAGATTCTCTTTGATAAGCACAGGCCTATGGGGTTTCTCCTCCGCATACCGGGGCTGCGATTCTCCCACTGGCTCTGGAGCTACTAAGTCATAGGTGGGGCTGTAACTATGTTTCGTCAGTATTTTGTTTTGTTTAATTCTGCCATTTATTAATCATGATTCTTCTGTGCTTTATTTGATTGCCTTAATTTTTGTTTTTGTGTGTTTTAGCTAATCTTTTGTCTGCTATGCCGGTGCCGACCCCCCATCCTCAGTGCCGGGTGTGCTCCCCAGGAAAAGTGTCAGCTGGATTCGGTTGGATTTTCCGGCCATTTGCTTCGGCGCTGGTTCTGGCGCGGTCGGGTACCGCCGTGACTGGTCGGTAGTTGCTGGTGCTGGGTTCCTACTGGTTTCTTCTCTTGCCAGGCCTCTTGAACTGTCTGCTCCGACCATGGCCTGGTCTTTGGATTGTTTGACTGGACGGCCGGGGATTGTTTCGGCCTGGTTGGCCGTCGGCTTTGACTTTGGGCCGCACAATGCTTTTGTGTGGTGGCCATTCGGTTTGGTCCCATGTGGTGGTGGCCGTGGCTGGTCGCCTCTTTGGACTTTTTGGGGCGTCTTGCGCCCGTTGCTTTGGTTCCATCTGGGTTGGTGGTCGGCCCAGTGCCTTGCCTGCGGCTTGCCGGCCATTTTTCTGCGTCGGTGGGCATGTCTCCACTGCTCACCAGTTCCATCTTTGGGGAGCATTGCTGGCTGGTCTCCCTGGTTTGGCCTTCTAGACTGTTGGGGCGCTTTGCGTCCTTTGGTTGCCTTTGGTGACTGGTGCCATGGTCGGTTTGGCGCTGGTGGCTCTCCTGCCTATTTTGCCGTGGGGCGGGCTCATTTTGCCTGCTTCCGTCTGCCATCTTGTCGGCTTTTGGTCAGGCTTGGTCGCTGGTTTCCGGCCTTTGGGAAGGCTTGGGGGCCTTTTGCCTTTGCCTGGTGGCCTATTGGCCTCTGTGAACTTTTTCTGGTCTACCTGCCGCCATGGGGATGCTGGGCCAGGTGGTGCACGGCTTGTTTGGCCATAAATTTGTGCCTGGTCCCAGTCCCGTTTGACTCTGGTCCTGGTTTGGTTGGGTTGGACTTGGTGAACTTTGACAGGAGACCCTTCGAGGCCTGGTACGGTGCGATCTGGTAGGGTCCGGCTGGACGGGCTCGTGGCTCAGTGACAGTCTACGGTCTGGAACTGCATCGTCTGCGGTGCTGGGGAGTAAACCGCATGTGTCCCATCTTCTGCACACCTGTGACACTGTCCCCCCACCCAAATTTTGCGTGATTTTTGCTGTTGTTTAATCTGTGTTTTGGTGATTGGTATTTTTTTCGGGTTCTAGTATAATGGTTGTGATTGTTGGGAGGGAGCCGCAGGGATAAAATTTTAAAATTGGGGTTCAATTGACGACATTTTCTGTTCTTTTTGTCAGGGCGCTCGCCACCTCGGTATATCCGTTGTAACTGTCGGTGTCGGTATAGTTAGTTTTTCACTATCTCTTTTTTGTTTTGTTTTCTACTAAATATGGTTACACGGTTTATGCTTTCTTTCGTATTTCAAATTTTCTCCGCTTTTTCCTCGAATACTACAATTTCTTGATGACACCATTTCTTTTCTTATTTTTACTAATCTAGTATTTTTGTCTGGCATTGTTAATCCTACTTCATTCCATTTTGGCTGCTACTTACATGTACAATTTTTTGATTTCTTGCCTATACTGCCTTTGTTTAATACTTCTATGCATAATAATTTCTCTTGTCGCATATATCTTCACAATATTGGGTTTTTGTTCTTATTTCTGCTGTTGTTTCCTGTCGGTGCTCCCTACTCTTTTGGTACCTGGGTGTGCTCGGGCGGGAATTTACAATTTTACGTAGGTTTTGAGTAGGTAAGTAAGTTTTTGCAGTAGTTTTGTCAAAAATGTCTCGATTGAGTTACGAGTAGTTTTACCGTTGGCCGGTTAGCATGTTACAAGTTGTGTGCTCAACCGTGGTATGGTGTATGTTCACCGCAGTTGTTTCATTTTATCTTTACGTAATTTTCACAAAAGTTTTACCTTTACCTAGTACCTAAGGTACCTGTGAGTAACGTACTTTTTAGCAAATTTTCTAACTTAGTGGACCCGTCCGAGGCCGCCCGGGGCCAAAAGAGGTGGTATTATGTGAAGTTAGCACCGGCAGGAAAGATATAAATTATTCATGAGCTGCTAAGCCTAAGTGAAGATGACATTTCATTTGACAAACGTTCAATCATTTCGCTCTACTCTTGTCTAAATTCGTAGGTCTGGATAGCTAATAGTTGTAGTCCTCCATATTGGGTTGGTTTGTGACAGTTGGGTGTAGTTTTTGATGAAGAGTGGTTGGGTCGTGAATATTGGGTTCGAATCTTTTGGGGTTGGTCAAGTTGGTGGTTGGGTTAAGTTGCTACTTCTGTCGCTCTGCCGGCTTTCGCCGGGCGTTTTTGTGTTGAATTAGTATTTTTGTCTAAGTTCATAATCCTGTTGGAAATTAATGTTTTTGTATTCATTTCGTCGTCAAGTTCTTGTCTAAATTACAATAAACCGTTGTAATCTTTCCATTGATTTCTAGTTGGTCAGGTCCGAACATTGCTCCAGCGTCACACACCACGTTTGTTCACCTGTAATCGAGTTTTAATCTAGAGAGTAAAAGTCAGGCAACATCATTTTATTAAGATCAATAGAGTCAAACTTCACAACAGTATAAAATCTAGCTAAAAAAGAAAGCTGCTAGTTATGAAACGAAGCAGCCAATCAAAAAGCGTCTTAATTTTCTTGTTTTATGTTTTGTGTTTTTGATTTTTGTGCTTTTGATTTTTGCGTTTTCCGTTTTGGTTTCTGCAATTTGCATTGTGCTTAGTTTTGCACTGGCTTTGTTTGTAGCAGCGATGCCAGATTTTACTTTAATGAGAAATCAACACATGTTACACAGCGCCATCAATGCAGAGAATTTCACTTGACTGTATGTTTTGTGTTTTGTGCTTTGTTTTTCCGGATATGCAAAAACTTAGCGTAAACCTGCGCAACAACACACGTGTTGATTTAAATCAAAACGCAAAACAAACCAAATCTGATGCAATTGTTTGTGTTTTGATTTTCTCGTATTTTCAAAAAATAGATGGACCCGATGTACACGGACATCTTAACACAAACACACCTTTTGCTGTGACAAGGATAAAGCCAATTCTGCAAATTTGGGGTAAAAAATAAGCCATCATTCCTTTACTGATGAAATAGATTTTAGCGAGCATCCAGGAATTTTTGCTTCTTTCATGAACTGCGTTTGATTACAGCAAATAGCTGTGTAAAGCCGGTTCATACTTGTGCGTGTGCTTTGTGCTCTGTGCTTTGTGCTTTCCGGTTCATACTTTTTAGAAAAGCACAGTGATTTGTGCTTTGTGCTTTTCTAATTCAAACTTCAAAAATGTGCTTTGTGCTTTTGTGCTTTCGGGTGTTCTTTCGAATGTTAAGCCGAATTCAACATCTTGAGTTGTGCTTTTTTGCTTAGCCAATCAAATTCCAGTATTTTTGGCACTATCCAATAGAAAAAAGAAGGCGGCGAATCAGAAGAGATTCCGTACGGTATCAAGGAAGACGTGTAGAAATAAATGATGGAAAAATAGGAAAAAATTATGAAAAATAAAAAGTATATATCAGTATATATGTTTTGTCTAGATTGTAGGCATTTAATTTTAATTCACTGCATGATTTCAATATGTTATCCTAACTTTGGTTGTTTTTATAATTAATTTGGCTTTATTGGTTAACAAGTACTTTTTAAATAATTTTCTACTGTTGCTTTGGCATGGCTTTGGCGTTGATCACTGCCAACCTTATGTTTTTGTTTTAAAAAATTTTGAAACTTGCTTTTCTATTTAATTTGTGGCTGAATATGCATACCTTCTATGTTTCCATGTGTCAGGTGACTAAATCTGTACTTGTGCTTTACTTGTCCGTGTACATCGCGTCCATCTGTTTTTTGAAAATACGAAAAAATCAAAACACAAAACATTAAATCAGATTTAGTTTGTTTTGCGTTTTCATTTAAATCAACACATGCGTTGTTGCGCAGGTTTACGCTAAGTTTTTGCATATCCGAAAAACAAAACACAAAACACAAAACATACGGTCAAGTGGAATCAATACATTGATGGCACTGTGTAGCATGTGTTGATTTCTCATTAAAGTAAAATCTGGCATCGCTGCGATAAAGCAAGTGCAAAACTCAGCAAAATGCAAATTGCAGAAACCAAAACGGAAAACACAAAAATCAAAAACACAAAATAGGAAAATCAAGACGCTTTTTGATTGGCTGCTTAGGTTCAAAATTAGCACGTTCTGATTGGACGGCTATTCTCCCATTATTCATTTCTGACTGGCCACTTTAATCCCGCTCATATTATACTGGATTGAGTGCTATTCTTTGCTTCCAAGTCAGTTTTACGGCCGGCTGCACCAAATGTGACTAACATCTAACTAGACTAATTTGTAATTGAGTTCTAATTAAGGCCATTTTCCGTTGCACCAAATGGAAAGTTAGTTAGATTTTAATTCTAATCAGGGGTAGGATTAACATTTGACTAACTTCTGACTAACATCTTATTAAAATCTAACTAAAATCTAACTAAAGTCATCATATGACATTAGCTTGTATATAACTGATTTGCTAGAGCGCATCTGGAAAAATACTGATTGGTTTAGAGCTAATCAGATTTTAAAATCTAACTAGCTTGGTGCAACGGAGAATCTGATTAAAATATGATTAAGACTAGCTAATAACATTTTAGCTAGAAGTTAATCATATTTGGTGCAACCGGCTGTTAGTTGTTTGTTTGTCATGGAATGGCTAAATGCCAGTTACGTAAAGGACTTGGCTGAAAATAAGGGTCAGTCTAAAAAGCGGAAGCGGAAACGGAAACAGAAGCGGAAACTGGGTCTAAAAAGCGGAAACAGAAGCGGAAACGTGGTCTAACAAACGGAAACGGAATTTGGACTAAAAAGAGGAAACAAAATGAGGTCTAAAAAGCGGAAACGGAAAAAGAGTTCCGCTTTTTGGACCGTGTTTCCGCCTCCATTTCCGCTTTTTAGATCCCAGTTCCGTTTCCGTTTCCGTTTCCGCTTTTTAAACAGACCCTGAAAATAAGAACTATCGGAGCTGTCATCCCACCTACAAACTGGCATTTAGCCATTCCATGGCAAACAAACAGCTAAAACTGACTTGGAAGCAGCAAAGAATAGCGCTCAATCCAGTATAAAATGAGCGGGATTTAGTGGCCAATCAGAAATCCCTAATCGGAGAACAGCCGTCCAATCAGAACGTGCTAGTTTTGAACCTAAGCAGCCAATCAAAAAGCGTCTTGATTTTCTTGTTTTGTGTTTTGTGTTTTTGATTTTTGTGTTTTTGGTTTCTGTAATTTGCATTTTGCTTAGTTTTGCACTGGCTTTATTGCAGCGATGCCAGATTTTATTTCAATGAGAAATCAACACATGTTACACAGTGCCATCAATGTATTGATTTCACTTGACCGTATGTTTTGTGTTTTGTGTTTTGTTTTTTCGGATATGCAAAAACTTAGCGTAAACCTGCGCAACAACGCATGTGTTGATTTAATCAAAACGCAAAACAAACTGAATCTGATGCAATGTTTTGTGTTTTGATTTTTTCGTATTTTCAAAAAACAGATGGACGCGATGTACACGGACATTTACTGTCCCCACAAGAAGTATGAACGCGTCCTCTTGAGCACAAAGCACAAAAGCACAAAGGACAAAGCACAAAGCACGCACAGAAAAGGACAAAAGCACAAAGCACAAAAGCACAAAAAGTATAAACCGCACTTAATAAACAAAACATAGCTCTAGTTTCAGTTTTCAAGCATTCATTGCACTGAGGTACAATGCACTTTCGGACGATTCGGTGCACTGACGTTTACTCAGTGTTGATTCAGTATTACAGTTACTCAAAGGGCAATATTAGTTACCACTGCAACAAGAGCAGGAATCCTGTTGGCCGCCTTGGATTTGTAGGGATTTTCATTACAAATCGTTATCTGAGGAAACGGAATCTGCTGAGCGCGATTCAGCTGAAACAAAGATTTAATACTATAATTTTGTTTTCCTGATGTGCAGGGCACAATTACCAGATAACTTAAGGTAGCGGAATCTTTTTGTACAAATTTGACCTTAAAAGGTCCAATTTTTTGGTCAAAGTGGGTGGAGTATTCCAAACGTATTATTTTGGTATCTACTCTTAAACATTCTGGGACCAGTCACGCACTTTAATAGATGAAAAGATGAGAAGTTTTTTGGTTTTTGTCATTATTCTCTGAGTTCGTAGTCTACCTACACACCAAATTGGTTGTTATGGCACCGAAATGAACATTTCTGCTTTTATAACCCTTGAAGTTAACACTAGTGGTTATAGGATTAGTATACCTGTAGTGCTCGGAACGGTTCCAGTGGAACCGGTAGAACCGGAACCGGAACCGGAACCAGAACCGGAAGGATTTTTAGAACCGGAACCGGAACCGGTAGCATTTGGAACCGGACCGGTTCCAGTGTAATTTGTCTCAGATGTTTTGAAAAATGTATCCAAAAATTAAGTTTTCGCCTGCAAATTTTCAAAATTTCTCTAGCTTTTAAATAACACTTTCAGTCTGGAAATTCTGAAAATTTTTCTAGCTTTGAATGTAGTCTTTTGAAAGTTTTCCGAAACCCATTATGCGGCATTATTTTTTAACAAGTAAGAGTTTTAATTTTTTCTTGCATGTTGGTAAGATATGCAATTACTTTTGAGCTGATGATTCCTTTTTGGAGTAACCAACTTTGAAGCACTAATAATAATTGTTTACTTGGAGCAAGGTCTGTCTCTTGTGCATTTTATTGTGCACATGCACACTTTTTTCCAAGCTGCACACTTGAATTTAATAATGCACACTTAAATGCACAGTCAAATTATACTTCCGCTAACTACAAAGTGCCCTAAAAAATTTCGAAAGTGCTTCAAATTTTAAAAAAGCTCTAGCTTTTAGCTGGGGGCTGCCGCCCCCAGACCCCCGCATCTTCTTACTATTTTTCGATCAGAGCAACGTCGCAAAGACCTTACTTCTGTTCTAATCTTTCTTGTTTACAAAAGCCACTAATTAATTATTGAAATATTTTGGCTTTGGGTTGTATTTATATACTTATATATGTCCCTTCATTGTCAGAAATAAACGACTGGATTAAGCCAATTTCTCTTAAAGTATTTCTTCACATTTTTTCCTTTACAACGGTTCGACGCGTACAATGCTAGCTCTCTTACTGCCGCTTGTTAATCTGTAAAACGACAAGAAATTGTTCAGAAAAATTTTTTAAAATGCCACATTTTTTCCAAAATTTTTTCCAATAAAAACATTTTTTCCAAAACGCACCCTATTTTTTAAAATGCACAAAAAATGCACAAATATCCGATATCTATCAAAAACAAACCCTGACTTGGAGTTAAGAAACCATCTTTATATCAAAATATAGCCTAAGATTTCTTTTTCTAATAGATATATACCTGGAACCTAACTTTGGTTTTCTAGAGTTTTCACTGAATATTAGAATGGGTGCATACAGATTTTCTCTTAGTAGACAGTCGTTGACAAACAAACATATGAATTCTTTACTGTTTCCAAATTTTTTACATTTTTCTACTTCTTACAGCTACAATGTACCGCCAAATGTCAAAAAATAAGATTCCAGTGTATGTCTCGCTGTATCTGCCGCTACTTTAATGCAAAAAAGAAACATGACTAGTTTTTGAGCAAGCAAGATAGAGGATTGCAAACAATTAACAAATTCCTGGTCAATTGTCAAGCAAAATAAATCAGAGGAGAGGACCAGCTAATTAGTGGCAGTGACATGCTGTGAATGCGTAAATCCTATACTTAGTGACAGTTGAACAAACTATTACCATGGGACACAGGAAACGAGTTTAGGATTTAAATTTTTTACATATTCATTACACTTTTAACACATTTTAACACTATTAAAACTGGTATAAAAATTAATTACTATTTTACATGTAAATTAATAACGTTGAGCATATAACAACGTTAAGGTTTTGGTCCAGTTTATATAAAAAACTAAAAAATTGAATTATAAGCCTTTTTACAAAAATCTTAATTGGAACCGGAAGCTAGAACCGGAACCGGAACCGGAACCGGTTTCAAAAATCGGAACCGGTCCGAGCACTAAGTATAAGCCAAAAATGGCCATTTTGAGGAAATCAGCTTTTTTATAATTACTGCCGAATTTACATACAGGAGAGAACTACTTGAGAACAAAGGCATAATCTTACGAACAATTTTGGTTTATTTATACTTGATCGATTCACAATCTCATTGCACATTTTACCAATGTCCATTACATAGCTGGAGTTCGCTGCTTTAAGCTGTAGATTTGACCGGAAACCCATTTTGGCGAAACTGCGATTATTTGCTTTGAAATCGATATTTCCCAAAAACTACCCACTGGGTTCGCGTGATTTTAGGCGGGCTGAAAATTCGCATTATTACGGAGGGGCACTTTTCTTGGTTTGAGCAAAAACGTCTCCAGTTACGAGAAAACTCAATGTAAAGTTGCGAAGTTCAGTTGCACCGCACACTTGGCGGATTTTCTGGAGCATTAAGACCTGTTGAGTCAAATCCAAAAATGTCCCTCTGCCGACTTGCCCTTCATATCATGGTACAACAAGAACTTTTGGCGGATTCTACAGTTTTGAGAAATCTATGTTCAAAAAGTTTCTACGTTCAGTCTTTATATCAGAAAAGTTTTGCTGACTTTGTAAGTTTCATAAAATCAGGTGAATGTAGAGATTATAAGCTTTAAAACGATGTATAAAGCTCTTTCCAACTCCCAAAATTGTGAAAGTTATAGCGTTTCAAAGAAATCACCACAAAAAGGCACTGTACAAAAGGATACCACCACCTTAAGACTGCTTGTTCAGTTCATAAAGATGACAGGCACGAATTCCATTGACCTAGCGGGATCTCGCGGGTATATAGAATCAAACTTGGAACCTTCAAGTTCGAGCTAATGAGTCGCCAACTGGCCATTTTCCCAGGGCCATATCACATTTCTCATTATTCGTAAAATATAGCATATAATTCATATGGGTTAAATGTGCACAGGATATACTATCTGCTATATCTTGTAAATTGTTGTTGGTTCAGGCTGTTCGAACATACCATTCCTACTATCCCATCTGTCAGCTGCCACACATCAGAAATCTTACTAGTCAGTATCTGTCAGACGGAAACACCTGTTTTGGGCATCCTCCTAGCCGTGTGCCTAACTATAAACTATTTCGAGCATCTTGTTAGCCAGCATGCTTACAGTAGCTCAGACAAGAGACAAGACTACCCGTTGTCGGAATGTCAAAATGGAGGCAACATAAAAAATAATTACGCTTATTCCCATTAACAAGCTGAAATTGTAGATTCGATAAGGAATGAAATTCGGCATCACTTTTTAGCTACCGATCGTAAATACTTTAATTCGCAGCCATACCAGCAATCATAAAATTATATAGTCACTGACCTGCAGTTTAACATTGATGGGAACCTTAACGTATTCATTTAGCTTTATGTATAGCACGACAGAAAATCCACAGACAGCCAGCAGGAAAGTAAGTACCCACAGGAACAGAGCTTTTTTAGTAACACTTTTCAAAGCTGAAGATAATCCGTGAGCCGATACCGATGTAATGTTACGATCTTCCATGCTAGAAACAACTATGATTGGCAATTGTCACACCAACATTCTACGATCACTTACCCCACGAAAGTTGTCTCAACATCACTCTTCCCCAAATTGAAAATTTTGTATCATTTTGTTTTATGTTTCATTTTCAGTTGTAGTTTTTCGATAAAGTCTGAATGAAGACATTAAAGCTATGCTATAGCGGCTGGATAAATTCTTTGCTCACATGATGACAGCCAGCTATATAGAAATTGGAAATTTTAATAAATACAATTGCTTGAGAAATGTAGGAACATATACAAATTGACGAAGAGTAGATGATTGGCCTTTGGTGGTAGCCCTTAAGAGGCGGGATTTGATAAGATGGTAAGAGGCGGGACCGTACGCGGCAACACCTGTGTAACATTACCACTATACTACGAGGGGACAATTTTTACTCACTTGGAACTTATACTTACTGTATTCCCCCAGTTTCAATTGCACTTAGTGTGTACACAGTTACAATGTACTTGTATTGTGTACCCTGTTATTTACACTAAGGCTGTGTCTTAGACTTTCCTTTGATGTTGCCGCCTACGTTAGAATTCAAGTTCTGATAGCCAGATGTCACTTATATCAATGCTTCGTTGATCATAAGCTCGTATTCCCCGCTATCGCCTGCACTGTACAACCTCTACATGGAGAATTTCGAAACATTAGCCATCGCCTCAGCAGCTAAGAAACCTAGCCTGTGGTTGCGCTATGTAGACGATATCCTCTGTGTATGGAAACATGGTCTGGTAGAACTGGGAAATTTCCAAGATCATCTCAACAGGCAAGACCCAGCAATCACTTCTGAGGGAAAGAATAGTTTATCACCGAGCACTGAAAAGCCGGCTAGAAGATAACATCGTCAAGGTGATACGGAAACTGGCAAGCCAGGTCACACCTGAAGACCGCCTGAGAATAAGAAAAGCTTGTGAGAGTAGCCACGGAAAGGCATTCAAACGAATAAAGGAAAGGCAGGTCAAGAAATTCGAAAAGTTGAACCCCCGCCATTCTCAACGGCCTACAGTAAGTGATAGCACCGTCATCAACAGAAGCGATAGGCCACTCCTTCCAGACGAAATTGAGGTCCTCAAGAAAGGACTAAACTTCGCACTGGCTCCAGCTAAAGTGCCCAAAACCTAATTAAAAAAGGAAAAATGAAGGAACCGAAGCCTAACATCACAGCGCAACAAAGAAAGGCTCTGGAAACCTTGGCAACAAACAACAGCATTATAAACAGATAAAGGAAATGCCACAGTGGCACTCAACAAAACCGGGTACACCGAGAAAATGGCACACATCACAGATGACGGATCCGAATGCGAACAACTAGCTAAGGATCCAACTTTAACTATAGAAAGACAACTGACCGGAAGCACCCATGCGCCCTATAGTCAGCTGTATAGGTTCTCCAACACATCCACTGGCGAAGTTCCTGGTCAAGATCATCAACCCACTCCAGGATAACATCGCCCCGAAGGTTCGGAACACTACGACCTGATTCAGAAGCTTGAGGATGCGAACCCGTCTGGGAACTATTATCTGGTAAGCTTCGATGTAGAAAGCCTGTTCACAAGCGTACCACCAGCACCTGCCCTGAACATATTGAAGCGAAAACTAGAGAGCGACATCAGCCTCCCAGACAGAACAGATCTCAGCATAGACACTACAATGGCATTGACCACCTGCGCAAAATCCACCTACTTCACCTTCAATCGTGAAGGGTTTAAACAGACAAGCGGGCTTGCCATGGGATCCCCGATATCGCCTGCACTGTGTAACGTCTACTTGGAGAATTTCGAAACATTAGCCAGAACCTCAGCAGCTAAGAAACCTAGCCTGTGGTTGCGCTATGTAGACGATATCCTCTGTGTATGGAAACATGGTTTGAAAGAACTGGGAAATTTCAAAGATCATCTCAACAGGTAAACCCCAGCAATCAAGCTAACAACTGAACTAGAGGATAGCAACAAGTTGGCCTTCATGGATGTCGAAATATCAAAGACTAATTGAGGTTTCCAGACATCAGTATATAGGGAAAAGACACACACAAACAGATAACTACACTGCGAATGAAATCATCCGCAGTATGTGAAAAGTGGAATAATAAGATGCCTCCACAGTAGAGCTACAGCCGTATACCAAGAACCGCAGTTGAAAAGAAGAGAAGAGAGCATCCTGAGGAAAGCATTCCAACATAACGGCTATCCTGCGAAAGGGGAGCAATGTTTGCTCGAAGAACCAGGCCAAGGCCAGAGGAGAAAGCAGAGAAACTAACGGTTGTCCCTTACGCAGGTACAGACGCCGACAAACTGAAGAGAATATGCAGCTCCTATGATGTAAAACTAGTGTTCAGCAGTCGCGACACATTGAGATCACGATTTTCCAAGCCGGGACAAACCGATCCGAGGTCAAAAACTGTGTGTACGAGGTGCCTTGCAGTGACTGTGATAAGGCATACATTGGCCAAACAAGCAGACTTCTGAGTCCAAGACTGAAAGAACACAAGAAAGTATGTGAGAAAGGTGAAGTATACAAAAGTGGAATAGCAGAACATTGCTGGTCAAATGACCACGGACCAAACTGGGCGGAAGTGAAAGTGCTGGCTAAGGAAAGAAAAAGAGAAATTAAGGAGACTATAGAAATGAAAAGGCGGGGAAAATACGAGCTTATAGTCAACGAAGCATTGACATAAGTGACATCTGGCTATCAGAATCTTGACCAGAAGTTTTTTCAGCACCCATGCCATCCTTACCCTAAACAAGTCACCATTAAAAACCACCTCAATAAATTACATGTCCAATCAGACTATAAAATAAAAAAGACAAAATTGGGATGGAAGTCTTCCCAGTAGATAAGAGATTATGATAGAGCTGTAGCCTACCGGCAAGAAACTGCAGTTCCAACACACATAAAACAAACTTGCGCCAAGCCACAACGCATGAACTCTCCTCTCCTCCATTTTACAACCAGAAAGTACGCAATTAACTCATTTAAACCATTTGAAGTAGTAACAGTAAGGATCTACCAACTGAAGTTAGTAGCGCGCTGTATGTGTCAGTTTGTGATTTCTACCAAACCAGTGCTTCGTGCACAAGAGTAACAAAGAAAAGTAGTGCGTTATTGAGATTTCTAGGACCACTGGCCACCGTCACCCCTGTCTTATTCAGCTATAAAGTCTGGTTTTCCATGTTTGTTTAAGCGTCGCACGACTGGTTTATTCGGATTTCTGTAATCCTTTTGCACATAGGCATAAATTGTCTGTTCGCCCATGCACATATGAAAAACCTTTTGCACATAGTCATAAATTGCCCTTTTCACTGTTTGCCCATACACATATGAAAAGTCTTCACATAAATTCTAATTGAGTGTCACTGTTTGCACAATCCCAGCGCTGCAAACACTATTTACAGAATTCAAATCATTTGAACTAGGTAGCTTCTGATTGATTGATTTGTTAAGTGCTTGTTTCTAATTTGCTAGAGCATCTATCTTAGTCGAATATTTAGAAGATCCTTTTTGTCGGTTGGAAAGCACTTGGATTGAATTTCAACGTGACCTACGCTTCTCACAGCTTTGGGAAATTTCTGCGTCTGCTTTTTCTGATTATAATTCAACTGCTTGAAGCTAGTCAACTATTCTGGATTTTGAAGTTACTGTGCTGATTCTGCCACAAAGCTGAAGCCAGGGAGTCTATGTAGCTGCTACTGCTACTGCAATCACAGCAAAAGGATATCTTCTCGGATCAGTCGAAATGTTAGTCAAGCAGCAACTCACTGTTATCCCAACTGCCCTTCTAAGGGCAACCATTTTAATAGAACTGTACTACTAGAATCGTCTCATCGTATCAACTGAAAGTGTATGCTCCACACTTGAATGCTTCTATCATTTTCCCATTGGATAATTTGAACAATGGGACATCCGAAACAATCGGGAATGTCATATTCAGTCGAACAAGCGTCAACATATGCTAGCACTGGATTAGAAACTAAGTGGGTAGAAGGCCCGATTACAAGTTCTTGCATGCCACTGATTGCTACTAAATTCCACGTAAACATTTTTGTCACTTTCTTCACTTTCCCACCGTTAAGTGTTTCCTCATGGAGATAAATTGTACATGGAGAGGCACATATACAAACAGATGCAGTTACACAAAGATTTCACAAGAATCTGCATAATTACAATGCTTTCTCAATCAATGTGCACTAGCAATTTTGTTTTCTATACGTCAACCAGTAATGTACAGAGGCAATAAAGGCAATTATTCTGCCTGTATTACTTCTTTCTCGGAATACATTTTGAGCAGTTAGTCGAATATGTTCTAGAAAACAGTCTGAACCTTTTGGAGTAGATAGTTAGTAGCTAGTAGATAGAGATAGTAGAGTAGATAGTAGATAGTAGTAGCTCAAATTGTGATCGTGGAAATTGCATTTGATAAATTTGACTACCGCATCCATTATTCCAGTCCTGTATATCTTCTTTTACTTGATCGATAGCATTCAAATACCAAGTGAGCTCCAAGTCTGGTAGTGAATCGTCCACAAACGTGGCAAAGTTGTAATCGTTTTGGCTGTGTACTCGTTAACGCTTTGATGCTTTTTTGCGAGTCCAAACTCCAAGGGCAACCAAGTCCAGAATGCACTCACAATTTTTAGATTTATGGCACGTTTTGCAGCGTTTCGTCATTAGAAATGAAATCATTCTACAAATTCGGATGATTTATAAGAAAATGCATTACCAGAACGGAGGGAGTTTTAAAATCGCAATTGCTTTATTTTGAGCAATGCTTCTCGAGACAAGGTAATCTGTTCAAGCCACCCAAACATAATTTGCTTATCATCTGCCATGCACAGCTTCCAGCTACTTTCTGCAGCCACATACGGACACAGCAAGCTTTCAGTCTTATTCAGTATACAAAGATGGTTAGCACAGTCATCAATAAAATGTTGAAACTTATAGAATTGTTTCATCGTCAATACCTTTCTTACCGAGTTTTGAACGAAAGCAACACTTCCGTTTTCTAATATCTCAATTGTTACTGGCTGAAATGGTACATTTCGTTGTATGTATAAACAAGTCAAAATAACCACACTGAATGTAATCGTTAATGAAAAAGACGCAAAAGTGATGATTATTGCTATTTTCTGCACGTTTCTGCATACTTTGCCTATTTCGTAAGATTTCATAATTGCTTTTATACCTTTTCCCAAGAAGGATTCCTATTTTTGTCAAGCTTCATGAGAGCCTTATATTTAGCTACACAGAAAACAACAATTGATGAACCCAGAGCTTCCTTATAGTCAATTTTAATTCTAATTGTACCGTATTCCTCGGGACTAATATATTGTAATCAGCGGAATGATCAGGAGTCAAATCAACGCATGTAATGAAAAATCCCCCTCTATAATCATCCCACTTGAATCCAAGGTCAATATTGTTATAGTTTAAACCTCTTAGAAATTCCATAAACAAATTTGGATACTTGTATTCTCCAAGAGTCTGGACTGGAGTTGAATGTGGTAAAAGCATTTCATTTTTGTAAACGTAGATTCTTTGAGCACCAAAATCCAAAAAGTAGAATGGATTATTCTGCAAAGAACCATTATACGCTGTCTGTTTCACCATGAAGACGTAGACTCGCATTGGAAGAGAACCACTATAAGGTACCCAATCCAGATTGTGTTCACCAATAGAAATTGTACGACATTTAGTATCACAGCGAAGAGCTGGATAAGTGCAGCCTGTAGAATTTAAAATTTTGTTATGTTGTATCAGTGCTTGATCACTCAACTTAGTTCGAGGTACAAACATTTTTGCATCAGTTATTTTTAAAATACACTTTACTTTTTTACCAATGAAAATGAAATTTGGCTCAGAACGCTTGAAGGTGAAACTCTCTTCTGTTTGTGGAGACAGCAATTTTGGCAACAAAATTGTATCGGTAAATACCCAGGTGTATAATGTGAAAACTTTAGAACCTTCAATTCTATCGTATCTCTTCTGCAATCCTTCATTTGCGACTATTGGAGGGGCTCCTTCATCCAAATTAATGTCAAAAAACAATGGAGAGTCTTGCTCATACATTGCTCCACACAGCAGTGCATCTTTTTCTGGCTTTGTATAGTTAAATAAACATAGCAGATATGAAAGCCAAGGATAATACAGATTTTTCAATGTTATCGATTGGTCAGAAATGAGACAGTCTACACTCAACCACATAGAGTACCCTAAATAATTGATTGGACCAGTTTTATCGGTTTCAACTAATTGCGTCCCATCCTGTTTCAGCACTTGAGCCCTAATCAATAAAAAACAAGATGTCAAATCAATAAAAGTATCTGTTTAATCTATTTTGAATTCAATATTGTTAAGATCTGAACGAGGAAGGGCTGTAGCGCAGGGGACTTCAACCAACTGTGAGCTTACCACATCTTCATGAACAGGAATTGGAACATTCCATTCAAGCAGCTTATTCCCACATGTAGCCATTAGAAATTTGTTTTCTTCGCACTCTTTTTCTTGCTTTTATACTTTTTCTTAGAAGGTAGTTTCTTCTTGGAAGCTGTCTTCGTCTTGTATTCGCTAATATTCCTTGTTTCGGAATTAATTTGCTTAAACCTTATTGGAAATATTTTGGTTTGTGAAACAATAATGTTGTCACTTTTAAGCCTTTAAAATAATTTCCACTAGTCCCAACTCTTCACTTGTCACCAGCTGTCCATGCAGATCAGAAACAGATAGTTCAATTTTGTCAATTGTACTTTGTCGAGTTGCATGATATACTAGCACGCTTCGTTGATACTGAGTTCGGCCAGTGGCACATAGTTGGCATTGAAAATTTGAGGCTCAATAAACTCTAGCTGAATCATGACCCAGTCATCAGTAGGCAGAATTACTCTTTGCAGTGTTATGTGACTTGCTTCGACAGGTGTAGCAAGTTGGATTTTCATGTTATTAAGCGGTTTGACTATAGTAACAAATTCCATTTTTTATTGAATCAAAAAAATACTTGCTTTTATAACTTTTGTTAATTCCTTATGTGATTGGTTTAGCTGTTGTAGAGATTTATTGCCAGTGATTACACATTTTCCACTATAAAAAATAAGTGCAGTGCTTCCTGCTTTCAGTTCCAACGTAATCGCAGGAAATGTTTCTGGAGTGAAATTTAACATGTACTTGTGCCTTAAATAACTATATATCCAAGACAGATCGAGTTTTCTTCCTATATCGCAAGTTCCGACAATATTTTGCATTTTCTTCTCCCATGGTTGCACAAGATAATCTAGCCTAATCTAGTAAAAAATACAGCACACTCTTTAAGGGTTTCATAAGCTTCATTAACAGTTTTGGCACCAAGACAGACAATACGACCATTATATCTGACAAGTACAAGACAATTTCAATGTTGCAGCACTAAAGCGTTTTGGATTATATTTTACACCAGGCAAACTGTACAAATCTATATTACATTTAAAGTCTGCAGATACTATTACATTAACTATATTTATTTCTAACACGTGTCAATAATTGTCCAAGTATATTTTCTCCAGGCCAGTCATTTACATTTATAACCCTTTCATTGTCATTGTCCAGACCAATACCCCAACATTTATCCCACTTTGAAGCTTCAGCAATGACACAATTCTTAGTTTCTATCAGAAGGTTTCTTTGTCTTTCGTTTTGAGCAAATTCCGCTCGTAGACCCATGAGAATAACGTCTTCAGCCACTTATCTTTATCAAATCCTTTGATTCCTTTCGCAAGCTGTTTGTGAACACGAGGTGACTTCGCTTTGATAATCTCACGATAAGTGTATACATCATTAAAGAATTTAGCCTTCTCGCTTTGATAGTACTGTTCAACGCAATTGTATTCAACACCACCCAACGTAAAAGGTGCAATGTGAAAATTACCAAATGGTGACCAGCCAGAATGAAACACAACCATTGGCTGATTGTCCAAGGTAAGGCAGTGATAGGTAGGCATTTTTGATTTCGTTAAAATCAGTGTTGTTTCAACTTCATAAAACTCAAACTTAAGTTTTCCAGTTGCTGCATCAGTGTGCTAGGATTCATATTTTAACCACTTGATTGGTTCAGAAGTCCGACCAACACGCAAAGCTGATCAGATTCTAAAAGCTGTTCAAACTTTGGGGCATCTAGAGGTCGCTGTGGACTAAATTTAACAGGTGTTATGAAATATCTCACCAGGTCATACATATTTGAACCGATTGTTTTGTCAGAATAAATAACTCGTCCGTTTCTACATTAACATGCTGTAGGAGTAGAGACGCTTTATTGCGCAAATGCTTGGGGAATAGTGCAACAAGAACTACCTTCTTGTACCAGCTGCACTACAGGTTGAATCGCTTCTGGTGCTGTTTTCACTGGAGAAGAAGGAATCAGAGCTAATTGTTTAGCCATTTTAGCATAACTTCAAGCAATATATGCACTAGTTGATTCCTTTTAAGAGTTTTCCGTTTAACAGTTGCCACTTTATCAGCTAGAATGAGAATGTCCTTTTTAAATTTTCTCAGCTTAGATATATCTGATGGGTTTAATGCAAAATCGCCATACAATGCATTGAATGCAACTTCTGCAAAAGCATTGATCAAATCTTTAGAACAAGATGATATAGTTGCATTTACAACAGCTTGTGGCGCTGATTTCAAAAATGCTATTGTATGAATATGTTTCTGAGCCATTTTCAAATTTGAGCTAAAATATTGGCCTTTTATATTCTTGGAAGATAGGCATAAGGCTTTTCCTCTAGTAATATACCACTAAGTACTCTTAATTTTGGATCACTACCTGGTTTTAGATTAAGCACTAGGTATCCGGAAGGTTGCTTTGTTGCCATTTCAAAGGCTTCTGGTAGGAAATCTTTCTTCGTTGGAAACATTTGTCTACCAATTGCCGTAATCATTGAAACATCTCGATAGTTGGGAAACAGAACGATATACTGAGCATTGCGTGTAACTGTGCGCATATATTTTGATTCAAAGTACAAGTTTTGCACAATGAAAATAGTGCTCACGTTAACATGTCTCATCTTAGTAAACAGCTGAGTGATATGTTTGTCTCCTACTTCCGCCATCAAATCATACAGTATAAGCAAAGTATCCTTCTCAGGCAACTCATCAGGAAACCCTTCATGTAAAATGGCTGGGATATCGTTATAAATTTCTTGAAACATGCTGTAACAAATCATTACATTTGCTGGCATTGGATCTACCAACTTGTTTTTTATAATATCAATCACCCATTTGGGTTTCCCTGAACCGGTCATCCCACTAACAATCATTGTAAAAGGCGCATGAAATTTAAAAATCGGCTCTTTCAAAGCGTGTGACTTTTGATGTTTGTGCAAGCTTTGTCGATGCTTAAATTCTTTGCTGCAACTATTGCACTTATACATATTGGATGCTGTGTTTATCATCTTACTACTTTTATATTTTTGAAGCCTTCAGCCGTAAGCCGTCAGCCGTCAGCCGTCAGCCGTCAGCCATAAGCCGTCAGCCGTCAGCCATCAGTCGTCAGCCGTAAGCCGTTAGCCGTCAGCCATCAGTCGTCAGCCGTAAGCCGTCAGCCGTAAGCCGTCAGCCGTAACCAGTCAGCCGTCAGCCATCAGTCGTCAGCCGTAAGCCGTTAGCCGTCAGCCATCAGTCGTCAGCCGTAAGCCGTCAGCCGTAAGCCGTCAGCCGTAACCAGTCAGCCGTCAGCCGTAAGCCGTCAGCCGTCAGCCGTAAGCCGCCAGCCGTAAGCCGTAAGCCGTCAGCCACTGATGTCTTCTTCATCAACCCAAAGTTCATCGATGAAGGATACCCCAACCATTTAACAAGATATTGTACCTTTCTTTTATATTTTCGTTTTCGTAAAACTTTTTTGTGAAAAACTAGCAATTATGGTCTGCGATTCTACAACCATTCTAAACAATCATTCAAAGTAATCATTACTTCTGTGTAGTTACGTCGGTCTGAGATGACGAGTCATCCGATCAATTAGTCTAATTAGTCAGTTGGTTTATGTTGTAAGTTGTGATCAGTCGGCCAGTAGTGCCATACTCTGTATTAGCTGTGCCTTGCCTTCTCTATGGATTAAAACTGTAAGTTCTTTAATAAACACATTTGTACGCCAATCTAGTCTTATGTTTGATTAGGATAGGTTTAGATTAGGGGTCTAATTTAGAGCGAGTTGCACCCGTGAGAACCTGCATCAGATTCGCCAACCAATTTCCGGTTTAGTAACCGGACAGTAAACCGGGGATTGATATTTTCAACTTTATAAACATCATCAGTTTGTATAATTTTCTGTAGTTCAGGCTCGTAAAAAGTTCCAACAATTTCTTCACCACTTGCATCTTTTATTTTATAAACAACTGGATCGCTAGGAATTTGTTCACTAATTGAAAAGATTTCTCTTGTCCACAATGGTAAATAACCTTTTTGAAAAACCCCTCGCTCTTTAGTAATCCTAACTGCATCAACTAGTTTAAACTTATAGTGGGGAGATCTGATCCTGCACGATCACCGAGTAGCCGCGTTAAAAAAGATAAGTTTAGGTTTATTTGGAATTATTTATTAATTCTATTTTTCTTGACTCATGGTCTTGGTCCTCATTTCTAATTTCTTTTAAAATTTCAATCGAAAGCTTTCTAAATTTAAAATAGAGGCCATTAAAATTTTGAGGTAATCTTGACTCTGATCTTATGGCACTGTGTGGGTATCACTTGATCTTATTTGCAATCTTTTCACTTGAATTTGCTTTGACTTAGAGACTGATCTAAAGACATCACAAGTATAATGGCAGGCACAATGTTAATATGGTATTATGTGGAATTAACTTAGAACAAACTTTTCTCATTGGACGGTCAGGGGTTATTGGGATCATCGCCCGGAGCTAAGTCTTAAAATTATTCATCGTTTAAAAATATTTTGAATTACTTCTATTTTAAATGGAATTTAAACGGATAGGAAAACACCACTCCGGAGACGGCCATTAACGCAACTTAATATATTACCCGAATTTAGGGTTTTTTTCACATTACCCAGAAAATATATATTCTCAATCTGGAATATCGTTAATTATTGCATAAGTACTTCAGTACATCTCAGTAGAAGTCTTAGCCTCATCGAATTAATTAACCAAGCGAATCGCATAGTATCGCAAATAATTAAATTGTGAGTCGCTGTGTGTGATTATTTTGTAGACTATAAAACCACTCTGTTTCGATCAAAGACATTGGTTAATTTGGTATTGCTATAACAGAGATATCCTCCGTGGAAATCCTTCCTATTCAAATGTTGATATATATGCCATGATTAACCTAGTCCACTGCCAATTTTAACTCCAGGAGCTACTTCTGGCCCAAATGCAAGCTTGATGGAAATTCGCACACTGGGGAAAGTAGTCTCCTGAGCCGACCTTGGGAAACTCAGCAACCTCAGCTAAGTTTGTTTATGTGTACGGATAAGTTAAACTTAGAATCAGTACTTGGTTAGAAACAGAAATAGGTATGGGGGGTGAAAAAGGTCCCCCTGTGCTTATTTCTGTATTCTAAATTCAAAGCAATTCTACTAACTTTAAAACCCATACGATTACGCATACACCTAGGCCGCCCGGAGGCGAGAAGGTAACCTCTGCATTTGCCGGCCGCAAACACGTAATTTGGAATCCGAAGGATTCATCCTGGTTTTTACGAGCATTACCAAGTCTCAAACTTGTCTGTTGCCAGCTGGTAACAATCAAATTACTTATACATAGGTCTGGTACGACAGTATCAGAAATCCCCCCGTAATTGTATCAGTTTTATCCGAGCTCTTCAAGGAGTTGGCCGTGCAGGGGGGGAACCCCTTGGATGGAGCTGACGGGTGGTCATGATGCAGTTAACGCATCGTGATCATTTCTGCTCCGGCAGTAGCCTTGCCTTCGCCTCGGGTAATTGCTTATGCAATTATTCAACGCCAGACCGTGGACCCAAGCAAAATTTTGGTCTGGCGTTACCCCTCCTCGCGAAAGCAACGGGGGTGTGGCAGTACAGGAAAAAAAAATACTGTTCGATCTTTTGGGGGAAATAGTTTTGCTCTAACCTCATCTTCGTTGCTGCTGTTAACCTCAACTGGTGTCATTCCTATACTTCGATGTTTTGAATTATTGTACGAGGTGACTAAATCTTGCAATGCATCAAGACAGCGCCAAGAATTTGAGTGTGTAAAGTATTTGTAAATTATCCCTTTCAGGGTTTTGATAACCCTCTCAGCAATTGCTGCCTTTGTATCTGGATTTTGGCTTGTATAGTAGTTAATACCTCTGTCAGTACAGTAAGTTTTAAACTTTGCATTCAGAAACTCACCACCTTTGTCTGTCATCAAATGCTGAGGCGTGCGCGGAATCTGGGAAAATGCTGCTATAATTGTTTCTGGCTTTTTGTCTTTTACTGGAAATACCCACAAACATTTACTAAATGTATCTATAACAACTAAAATATATTTAAAGCCATCATTCCATTTAGCTACACTACTCATATCGGCAAGATCCATTTGCCATAGATCATCAATTCCTCTAGTTACTGTTCGACGACGCTTAAACTTTAGATGGCGCAACTTATACAGTGTATAGGCTTCTTGACTCAGCAGCCAGTCTTTCACATCTTTTCTGCTGACATTTAATCTTGCTGCTTTTGCAGCTTTGTAAAGCTTCTCGATATTACTTAGCGATCCTGGATCCTTCAAACTATAGCAGATTTTATCCATTCTTGCTAAGCTTGTAACGAGAAAGTCTTTAATAGTTTATTTTATAATGACCATAAGCATAACTAGATACAACATCGTCGAGCAAATATCGCTTATCATCATAACAAGACAAACTAGCTTTGTTCAAATGCACGCTATACAATAGATGCAAGTTACTCCTTTCATCAAGTTCATATTATGATACATATATGTTCGCTGTTGCAGAGTATTTACATAGTCAGCATGGGCAATACATTTCTTTACGACATTCTTTTTATACCCTTTGCACGTTTTTTATCAATACCATCACATACAAAACTATACATTTTGGCACGCAGGCCACAAAATTCACTTATTGGACTTCCAGCCGTCTCATCTTTCATTTTACCCAAAACTTTTTTATTTTGAGTAGAATGAAGAAAATGAGATGGCGGATAGTCACTTGTATCAAATAGAGCAATATCATTGTGTATATCGTTATATACATTATCAGTATGAATACAATAACACAAGGAATCAGTATCTGTAAATAATAGTCTTGCATGTTCTTTATACTTATCTACAACGTAATTATAGTGGAAATCATACATGAGATATTTGAATAAATCAAGCACACTGAATCCAACATAAATTGGTTTGCATAATTTTACAGAAACTCTATTCATAGATACAGCAACTAATTCTTCAGAAAATATTACAGCACGGTTAAATCTTGGCTTAGCAGTTAATTTTACAAATTTATGTTCATCGGTTACGAGCTGTACAGATTGGTAGGCTCTTACATTTTCCATTGTTTTTCCGAATACCGCATTGTTTAGTAGCTTAAATAAATCTTTTTCAAAGTCACTCCTAGCATTTTTCTCATTTCTGTATTAAACTCAATATATGGCTTCATCCAAGGATGTTGATCAAACCTAAGGACCCGATGAATATGAGTT
This sequence comes from Trissonchulus latispiculum, assembly GCA_030248195.1. NCBI lineage: Eukaryota > Metazoa > Nematoda > Enoplea > Enoplida > Ironidae > Trissonchulus > Trissonchulus latispiculum. The sequence goes on along the minus strand of JASAND010005754.1, from coordinate 30,182 downwards.
AGTTTCAGTCCAAGCTGGAGATACAGACGGAGGTTGCGGTAATGGACAATATAGTTGGTTTTGGGACGAAGGTTTGGGACTAGTTTTTTTACCTTGGAAGGAGTTGTTCCAAGACCTTCACAAAGTGACTGGGCAAAAGGTCTTAGCATTTCTCCTGTAATTTGCAGCTTTTCGGGGGCTAGGGGATAACCATTGTGTAAATCTTTGAGTTGTTGGGGATATTCTAGATCCACTTCAAGAACATAACCACAGTTTTGATTATCAGTTTGGGCATGCCAGTTAATAACATCCATTTCCTGCCGACTTAACCAACGAAAATCTTTCACTGGCAGTTTCTGGACCATTGTCCATCCATACAAATTGTTAGCGTCAAGGTACATAATCCAGGAGTTTGGTTTGGAAGGATCGAAGTCAGGCACTTCAGGGTTATTCAAGGCGGTGGGAGATCATAGAGATTCCTCCTCTAATACCCTGTTCAAAAATAGGTAGATGTCTGGATCTTGCAATAGTTCCAACCAGACCTTTGTCATTTTAAGACACGCATCCCAAGCAAAAGAAGGTAAAGTTAAGTAATGAGCAGGATCTAGACCATCGTTTTGAAGGGCAAATCGTCGAAAACTTTCAAAAACATCAGCAAGCAATAAAACATCGGTTTTCAAATATAAATCATGATATTGACCAAGGTTTTGGATGTTGAATTGACTCCAAACCTGCTGGGCGTGCTCATAATCCTCATCTTTGATGTCTTCTTGATTCAAGTGATTCCAGAAGTTGTCCTTAGATGGTAACTGAGTTTCGTTAAATTTATCCCAACTATCCACGTAGTCGTATGCATAGACTCCTTTTCTTAGAAGCATTTTCAATTCATTTTCATTAAATTCATTAGCCATCGCTTGAAACTTTTCAAAGCCTTTTTTGGATAGATTAGATACAAGAGATTCCAAAGAACTTGTGAGAAATTGGAATGTGTCAATGAACCTAATCTTCCATATTCCTTCATTATCTTCGTCATCGTCGACAGCTTCATTGTCAATTAAGGCATTGGTTTGTTGTCTTTTCGAGGCCCTCTTCTTTTTCAGAGTAAAACTTAAGTAATCTTCCATTCCTTTTGGGATGCAATCTAATATGAGTCCCAACTCATTACAGATCAATCCAATTTCCTAAAATAAAAACATAATTAGCCACTGCAAAATCTAAACTACTGCAAAGGTAAGCCACTACCGTAAATCTAAGCTTATACATTTTCACTTACTTGCATGATAAGATGTCCATGATATTTTCTCAAATTGTGAATCGCAACCACTAAGTCTCGACTCAGGCGAAATCCCATGTTACACTGATTGTGAGCAGCACCTCTGTATTTTCCACAGAAATGGCAATGGTCACGAACAAATCTGTCACCGTTAAAGGGATTACCACATAAGTAGCAGTCCTTAGCTTCTTCATGCCTTAGTTGTTCTTCACGCGTTAGTTCCAGAGGTACAGGTTCTTTCAGGCTAGCTTGATAGTGATCATTCTTCTAAAACGCAAAAGCGGTTTGTAATAGGTTTAGGTAAGAGGTGTGTATAGAGCTATGTAGTGGGTGTAAGATTTGTGAAACCATAAATCATTGAATAATCAAACATATTTCAATCACAGCTTCGATGAATTTTTTGACACTTTCTTCTCCACGATAAACTATACTTTGATCCATATTTGGCTCGCTTCCACAACAATCCAAGACACCAACTATACCAAAACCGCATGGTGTATGATGCTGATATTTTGAAGTGGATGAATTGTGTGGGCTGGGTTGGCATCCTGGCATTCAGTCAGACATTCAAAGTCCGCGTATAGCTGAAAAAGGGATTAAAATATTTATCGGGACAGTTCAAATATTTTTGCAATGAACAATGGGTCTATCAGGACAGTTCAAATAGTTTTGCAGTGAACAATGAGTCCAATAGTGACTTGCTATGATAACTTGCTGAATTCGCTTACAAAAAAGGACATCGTTGCATTCTATGCACATTTTTGAATTTCAGCCATTTGTCTTCAGGCATCTCGACACGTGTTACTTCGTAATTGTTACACAATTGTAGATGCTGAACTTTCTTTTCAGCAGAGTTACATGGAATAAGGCAGCGAGGGCAAAAATGTTTCTTTCTATTGCCGCAACGCTGATCGGAAAGGAGTCTGTCCAGGTTTTTGATCCAGCAATAATGATTACGATCACCCTTGGTTAAAAGAAGCAGATCTATGTGCTGCTCATCATTATGCTTTGAAATGTATAGTGGAATGACATTGTCGTTTTCAACTCCATAAATATTATTTCTCAAGTCGTTGTTTCTCTCAAATTGAGGCACTTGTGCCACGGAAACTGGAAATTGCATTCCCACAAAGTTCAATTCATTGGCAAAAGGAAGGTATTTGCTAAGCCTGTGACCATTAGCTGGTGCTGGATGTAAGGCAGAAAGCACAGGCCATTTGAAGCATTCGTTATCATCATTTTGAACGTTGATGTTTGCCTCTTTCCTTGCAATATGTGCGGGTAGAGGAATGTATGATGAGCCTCGAAGCGGTTGATACTTTGCGAAATGTACGTCTAAATGGTTTATTTCCTGAACAAGCCATCCAGAGCCTTAGCGCAAAAAATTTTCAATGTGATCCAGTATTTCATTAAAACTAAGAGAAAGGTCTACTTCTTTCTCCGAACCGCGCAACAAAATTCTGTTTTTACAGTTGAAGTGAGCCTCAATCGTAATTCTTTCATCGGTATCCTTTTCGAAAGTTATCTTTAGACTCATCCACATTCTCATTCCATAATTTTCCTGCAAAATATCTTCAATAGCATCAATAATAATAGGCTGCTGACTTGATAAAAAGTTCGCGGGATCCAAATCTAGTTCCATAGGGTATAACGTGAACATTCGGAGCGCATTATTTAAAGCAGTTTGAGTGAACCGCGTTTTACATCTTGCTCGCTTTCGTGGTACCGGTACTGGTTCTTCTTCTCGTTCAGGTAGAGGTGGTCTCTCGTTATAAATAGTTTGATGCTTCTTCATATCATTTAAACGAGCAAAGGGGCGTTTACAGATTGGGCATTCATGACTCTTCTTCCCCTCGTGCACTTCACGAACGTTTCGATTCTTAGTTTTGAAGTCTTTGTAGGATTTCCCACACGTCGAACACTTAAAATAACACATCTTCCTTAGACGTTTACGCAAAACCAAAAAATGTACTAACAAGAAGCTGCAGCATCAGTTAGTCAGGTTTAACAACTCAAAACTTACAGGTATAGGAGCAGCTGATCATTTCCACTTGAAGCATGTTGTTCACTTGGCCTTTCCTAAAACAAACCCAATATTAATTAAAATCAATGTAAATAATAACTTTCAAAACTTCACTTGCATATTAAAAGATTTTGGAATTTAAAAAAAATTGACATTTTTGGAATCTCTGATCAATTTCCTCTTGAATGACACCCAACACATCATGGTTATTTTGAGTTTTGAAAAATCGAAAGCTCATTTGCATATTAAAAACTTTTGGAATTTTGATAACATTTTGACATTTTTGGAATCTCTGATCAATTTCCTTTTGAATGACACCCAACATGCCATGGTTATTTTGAGTTTTGAAAAATGGAACCTCATTTGCATATTAAAAATTTAGGAATTTTGAAAAAATTTTGACATTTTTGGAATCTCTGACCAATTTCCTCTTGATTGACACCCAACATGCCATGGTTATTTTGACTTTAGAAAAATCGAAACCTCATTGGCATATTAAAAAATTTTGGAATTTTGAAAAAACTTTGACATTTTTGGAATCTCTGATCAATTTCCTCTTGAATGACACCCAACATGGCATGATTATTTTGAGTTTTGAAAAATAGAAAGCTCACTTGCATATTTATGAGAAAGAAGAGGAAAGTCATGTACCACTGAATGTCCTAAAAATTCGGACCTCCGGTGGGATTCGAACCCACGACTTTTTGCGCACTAGGCAAACGCTCTGCCGACTGAGCTACGGAGGCACAGTCTCATCAAGCTTTGTCGGAATTTGTGTACCAATGTACGTGACTTTCACTACGTGAACCCACGTAAGTAGAAAAAATTTTGGAATTTTGATAAAATTTTGACATTTTTGCAGTCTCTGATCAATTTCCTCTGGAATGACACCCAACATGCAATGGTTATTTCGAGTTTTCAAAAATTGAACCTCATTTGCATATTACAAAATTTTGGTATTTTGAAAAAATTTTGACATTTTTGGAATCTCTGATTCATTTCCTCTTGAATGACACCCAACATGGCATGGTTATTTTGAGTTTTGAAAAATTGAACCTCATTTGCATATTAAAAAAATTTGGGAATTTTGAAAAAATTTTGACATTTTTGGAATCTCTGACCAATTTCCTCTTGAATGACACCCAACTTGCCATGGTTATTTTGAGTTTTGAAAAATTGAACCTCATTTGCATATAAAAAAACTTTTGGAATTTTGAAAAAATTTTTGACATTTTGGGAATCTCTAATCAATTTCCTCTTGAATGACACCCAACATGCCATGGTTATTTTGAGTTTAGAAAAATCGAAAGCTCATTTGCATATTATTAAGAAATTTTGGAATTTTGATAAAATTTTGACATTTTTGGAATCTCTGATCAATTTCCTCTGGAATGACACCCAACATGCCATGTGCGTCTATCAAATTGTTCAGTACACTACTTGTACTCGCATTCCGGAAACGGCGTACGCACATGTACATACGCCGTGGAATCATACGTTAAACGCATTGGTCTATGACCGGAATGTACGTTAACGTATTGGATGTACGTAAACTTACACAAAGAGCGTAAGGAATGTACGTTAACGTACAATCAACGATTGAACTCCTCAAGCGGAAACAGTCACATAAAATGTACCTCTACGAGCGGAATTATACGTCAAACATGTACGACCTTTCCGGAATGAGAGTACAAGTCCTGCACTGAACAATTTGATAGACGCAATGGTTATTTTGAGTTTTGAAAAATTGAACCTCATTTGCATATTAAAAACTTTTGGAATTTTGAAAAAATTTTGACATTTTTGGAATCTCTGATCAATTTCCTCCTGAATGACACCCAACATGCCATGGTTATTTTGAGTTTTGAAAAATCGAAAGCTCATTTGCATATTAAAAAATTTTGGAATTTTCATAAAATTTTGACATTTTTGGAATCTCTGACCAATTTCCTCTGGAAGGACACCCAACATGCCATGGTTATTTTGAGTTTTGAAAAATTGAACCTCATTTGCATATTAAAAGCTTTTGGAATTTTGAAAAAATTTTGACATTTTTGGAGTCTCTCATCAATTTCCTCTTGAATTACACCCAACATGCCATGGTTCTTTTGATTTAAACCAAAAAACCAAGTTTAAAGCTAAAGAACTCCTCAATTACAGCACCCGATTCCGACATAGCTTCAGGTTCGGGGTACAACACTAGTTGTGCTCCTCAGAAAAAATCTAAAATTTTGTGAGCACAGAGCCGCGAGGGTTCTCCCACCTACTACTTCTGCTATGAAGACTGCCGACTCCCGCCACTAGGCCAAATGCTGCAGCGTGCAAAACGCACAAAGGCGCTGCTGCAGCAAAGGAGCCAGTCCCTTATGCAGTTTGCTTAGAAATGCAAAAGGCACTCAAGGCATGGCTGCACTTGGCAATGTAATGCTGTGAAATCCTTGCAAACTTTTCAACCAACGACTTCCGCGATGGGTGGAGCTTCCCCTGGCTATCCCAGGTTCGCCTTTCGCCGCTGGCCCTTCAAGTTCCACACTGTTGGACATGCTACTGGTTTTTGTACAGCAGACGCCTCCGTGTGGTCGGCGTTTTCGATGCCGATCTCATAAGGTTAGTTTGCATTTTTGTACAGCAGACGCCTCCGTGTGGTCGGCGTTTTCGATGCCGATCTCATAAGGTTAGTTTGCAAGCATTTCACACCATGCGAGACAAGTTCATTCTAGACAAATTCATTCCAGACAAGTCCATACTTCTTCTCTCCGATTGAATGTTTCCATTTGAGATGACGCAGTAAATTGTCCTTCCTTGAAAATGTAGCAGAGCATTGCGGGCACTCAGTAAACTCCATTCCAGCAGAAACGATTCTCCCAAACGAGCGAACGTTATTTATACAACTAGATGGAAAGCTCTGTCCAATCAGACACATGCTGACAAAGCATTTCACAATTTTCAGCCAACCAGATTGATGCTGACAAAGTATATTGCGAAATTTGTCATGCTGACAGATCATTATTGCGAAATTTGTCATGCTGACAGAGCATTATTGCGAAATTTGTCACCATTTAAACACCATAACCAAGCATTTTAAATTTTCAGCCTATTGCATTATTGAAAACGGTTGCCTTTGGCAGTTGGGGTACGCAAAATGGTTGACCTTGAAAAGGCAGTTGGGATAAGAGAAATGGTTGCCCTTTAAAAGGCAGTTGGGCTGATAAAGTTTGTAGTAGGGATATGAAACTGCATGCGTAGGTTCTGTGCAGCGTAGCTGCAGTTGTGGACTGAAGCTCAGGAAGTGGTCAGAAACAATTAACATAAACAAATGGTTGCCTTTCAAATGCGAGTTGGGATAAGCAAAACGGTTGCCCTTCAAAAGCCAGTTGGGTGTTTCTATAGTAAGGATGGAAAATTCACTAACATTTTGCAAATGGATGAACTCGAAACTAGTATTAGGGAATTTATTAGGGTATTTAAATTTCTTCCAAGAATGGACAATAAACAAACAAGTTTCATTTCAAATGGTTGCCTTTAAAAGGGCAGTTGGGGTACTACTTGAGCACGAGTTCTGTTCTTGAGACAGAATGTACAAGGTTTCAACAAGTTCTATTTGAAATGGCTGCCCTTAGAAGGGCAGTTGGGATAGATGCTTGACTGCACTGCATATTGTATTTGAGTTAGTATTGTAGGTACTTAAATTAGGTAGGTCTTATTGAAGAACTAACTTGGTAGCTCTGTCCAATGAGCAGATAGCATAGCCAGCCAATCAGGAGCTAGCTAGTTAGTTCTTAAATACAGCTAAAAAGTTGGGGAAATTATAATAGAAAAAAGGCAACCAGGAGGGTGGCGGTGGCGGCCCTGTTCTCCCCCCCCCCTCTCTCTCTCACTACTACTACTAATGATGCTACTGTAGATAATTTGAAGGAATTTGAGCTTTTTGAACAAAATGAGCTTTTAAAGCCAAAAATGCGCGAAGCTGAACCGCCACCTTGAAATTGAGATAGGAGTACACAGATGTATTTTGTCATGTGAATCATTGAGCAAAGAACATCAACAACTGTTCAAAACTTACAGAAATTAACACACGGAAAGTACAATTTGTTTAAGAGGAGATTGAATCCCACCAGGACAAATTATAGCGTACAATTGTGATTGACTTTTATACAACTCAGATCAGTCTATATAATCCAGATAAGATTATTTAGTGAGCATGTTAGGTGATTTCATCTGCAAAACAATTCTTTCTGTTGATGTCAGAACTTTGATGTTGTTGACGAGTCATGAGGCTCAGCCCAGAGCGACCAACAGCTTGAATGAGCGGCTGTCAAGCCTCAACTTGCTTGAACTTGATTACATTTCTATTAGTGAAATAGCAGTTTCTATCTACATCGTCAGATTTTGTGTATAAAGGACAGCTGAAATGTTTGTTATAAAGCTAATAACAGATTAAGTGGTACTTTTGAAGTACAGAATACAGTAATTTAGTATGTGTATCTACATGTTTACTGTGTGCAAGTAGAACACTGTGCACAAGTCTGGTCGGGCCGAAAAGGAAATGTTCTCAGTTCTTGCTCCCAGTGTTTCCCCACTCTTTCATTCTTTCACAGTAACAGGATATCAGTCTGCAGCTCTACACAAACGGCTGGGCATGATCACCACGCTCTGATTGGCTAGATCTGTGATCAGGCGGACTTCGAACCACATTCTTGAGAGATCCACCGCTGAACCGCCGCGGTGGACCCGCAAGCGGCAGCGGGTTGACTGCGGATGAGGTTGAAAGTGTCACGTGACCGCAGGTGACGAATCGGACAAATTGATGTCTGGCAGTCCGGATAAAGATCAACCGTAGGAGACCACGGGCCGAGGAGCTCAGAATATCCGTAATGTTGAACATAATCGTAAGGTAGCGGCGCATTATTACATTGACAGCTTGAATGCAGGAAATACTGGAACACATAATCAAAATCTTGGTCTCCGGCAGCTTTCTAAAGGAGGCTCCTGCCGACTGTTTGCGTCTCTCCACACGGATTAGCACAAACGCCGCTATATAGAACAGCAGTGTGACCACAATACAGACACCTTCCTTGCACAGCCAGAGTGTACTGAAAACGTATCTGTCCACATAGTAAATTGGACGCAGTCCACCACAGGTCGGATCAAAATACGTCATGGCGTCCAACAAAATTACAGTCAGCAGGTTTTCACAGATTCCAATCAACCATACAGAAATGGCCACGCCAATATAGTACTGTTTGTGACACATTATTCTATCTAAAACTGCTGATTCAGCCCTGACTATGTACAGTACTCTACTGATAGCTACGGCAACATGATGGTACAGTTCTTCAGTGTAGAAAATGTAAACCCACAGGCCGCTGAGACCAAGCTGTTTATCGGCCGGGAACAGCACTCTTCCAAACAGCAACGATGAAGCACGATAGCAGTACTTGCAGATGGCAAGAAAATCAGCAATTAGAGCACTGAGAATCAAAATATTGATGGGCGCCTCATTCCATGACTTATCCTTGATCAGCTGAGCGATATTGAGCATCGTAAAGATCATCATAGATATGGCAAAAGTCAACAGAAATGATCCGAAAAACTTCGATTCGTTGCCAGCAATACAGAACAGGAACCAACACTGCCCCTGACATTCCAGTATTTTTGGATCACTATGTAGGCTGTTGTTAGCTGGTGTCATGCTACTACTGATCGGTTCTTAATCCTCCTACAACAGTAAAATACAACTACTAAAGGATTTATGAATATTTCGCAATTTAAGCTGCGTTTGCAGTTCGGTGTTTCACATGTTTGTTTACAACTGGGTATCCAAAATTAGTAGAGTCAGAGCACACGTGTGAATGGTTGAAATCAGAATTGAAAGATGGATTGAAAAAATAGATAAGTGTAACAAATTCCTACAGTGACAAGTCTACAAATTATACCAAGTGTAGCAGCAAGTAGGTGAACCGAAACTCCCGGTAGGGTTCCACTTTGAACTGAATACACGCTTTCGGCTAAGCGGGTGTCTGCTGCGTAAGGTCCAAGATCAACAAAAAATTGAGAGTAAAGAAACCTTCCACTAAACACTTGGGACGATTTAAACTTTGAATATGAAAGATTAGAAACAAAACAAAATTAGTAATTCGTATCTACAGTAAACAAACTCTACTTGCACCAAAACCGACAGTCCCTGCCTAGTTGTAGTCCGACACTAGGCTAAAGTCATTGAGATCTGGTCTACGGGAAATTTGTACTTTAGCACCATCATTTTGCAATGATTCAGTGGTATCAACCTCAACAACCTGTTTTGAGTAAAATTCAATGTAGTTGTACAAACAACTTGATGTAATAAAATTAATGCTTGCTATAAAGCACCTATAAGTTTTCAAATTTCAATACTGGCCGCTTGTGCCCTACTTGCTGCTGCTGCTATACTACTACTACCAAGAGTACATAATACATAAGAGTGTGACAAGCGTCACACTCTATGTAATCAGCTCGAGAGCCATGCTCTGCAAGCTAACGGCCCACCCCCCCCGCAATTGCGTACCTAGTGGACCCCCCCGCAAATCAGTACCTAGTACGCAATTGCGTATGTTCACCCGCTGCTGCAATATTCCATTTATCGGGCCCCCCCCCGCAAATGTGACCTATCACAGCGAGTAAACATACGCAATTGCGTACTAGGTACTGATTTGCGGGGGGGGGGGTCTTAGCGCGCAGAGCATGGCTCTCGAGCTGATTACATAGAGCACACATGCGCAATGCCTATACTGGGCCTATACATGTATAGGCCAGAATCCGAAACCCCCGCGCAGTGCGCAGCAAAATTTGTGACCCCCGCGCAGCGCAGAGCGCTGCGCAGAAGACCCTGTGCGGGGTTCAGCATTTTTGGAACCCTCGCGCAGAGCAGCGTGTCTCTGCGCAGGGGTCAGCACTGTTGGAACCTTCGCGCAAAGCAGCGTGTCCCTGCGCAGGGGTCTGCACTGTTGGAACCCTCGCGCAAAGCAGCGTGTCTCTGCGCAGGGGTCAGCACTTTTGGAACCCTCGCGCAAAGCAGCGTGTCTCTGCGCAGGGGTCAGCACTGTTGGGACCCTCGCGCAAAGCAGCGTGTCTCTGCGCAGGGGTCAGCACTGTTGGGATCCTCGCGCAAAGCAGCGTGTCTCTGCGCAGGGGTCAGCACTGTTGGGACCCTCGCGCAAAGCAGCGTGTCTCTGCGCAGGGGTCATTACTGTTGGGACCCTAGCGCAAAGCAGCGTGTCTCTGCGCAGGGGTCAGCACTGTTGGAACCCTCGCGCAGAGCAGCGTGTCTTGCACAGAGGTCAGCACTGTTGAAACCATCGCGCAGAGTAACAGGTCTCTGCGCGGGGGTCAGTACTGTTGGAACCCTCGCGGCGTCCCTGCGCGGGCATCAGCACTGTTGGAATTAGATTCAATTTTGATTTGCTTTACCCCATCAGGTTAATTCTCTGTAAAACATGCTAATTTACAACAGGACTAATACTTCCAATAGATTAATCTTTTTCAAAGGTTTTCATTATTATATTTTTTCAAAATTCAAAACCTTCATCAACATTTAATGCTAACAGTTTGCGTTTGGTTTTTGTACAGTTTTGAATATATTTTCTTCCAGTTATATTTCTTCCAACAATATTTCTAAACTCACCTAGATAACAAAAAGGTTCAGCTGTTGATACTTAGATGCAAACTTTAATGGATTGCTTTGTAAAGGTTTTGAGCTACAGAAATCCTTTTAGAAACATTTTGCTCCTTCGGCGCACCGACATTCTGCTTCGATCTGTCAGGAAATTTTCAAAATCAACGGCCCATGTCAAGATAAAAGTCACTTTATGCTACGTTCAGATTCACTAATTGTTTTCCGGAAGCTTTTTTTCGTGGGGGTTCTAGACGCTCTGGGTTCTTAATTTTACTAAGAGATTTGATCCACAACTACATTGTTGCAATTTCTTCGATGGGGGTTTTTGGCGTACTGGGGCTTCTTGGGTTTTCAACTGTTCGATGCAATGTGTTCTGTAACTCTATGTATGTACAGTTTTAAATTTTTGTTGGGGGTTCTTGGCCTAATATACATGGCCCAAATCCCGTTCAACTTTGATGAATCTTTCCAAAATTACTTCTTTTTAGTGTTATAGCACCCTCGACGTAGTCCCGCTTCAAAAAGTGGGCGTTTCCGTTCGGGGTGGATTTAGCAGATTTCTGACAGCTGGCTAGCAGCTGCATAGTTACACCTATATTCTTTCGAAAGATCTCTTTATGCCCTACAGTTTTGCTGTTTGAAGCAACTTTCTAGCTTTTCTCTATTGTGAGATATAGCCAACAAACTCTCATATTTTAGCTTCAAAAACTTGTCATTTTTTGCAGAAATCAAATAATCCACCACTTCTCGAGCTACGCAGGCAGTAAAATTAAACTAAATTTGTCGATTATTTGGTAAGGCCAGCTATTCGAGGCGTGATCATTACCCAACAGTTATTTCTTTGTCTGTAATGATTAAAAATGCAGTTTTTGCGAAAATTCGACCGATGTTTTTCCAGCGATTGTGGGGCATTTAATATACACACTCTGTAGAATTGCCCTTTAACAGATATGTTTTGCACAAGAATACCCCGAGAGCCTTTTTAGTTGCCCCGAATACTGATTTTTAGCTAAAGTAATCGCTTGACAAAGTTGATGCTTGCAAAATTACAATAAACAAGTCTAATTTGAAATTTTTGACCCCCGCGCAAAATTTTCGTTGGCTGTATAGGCCACGGGCGCATCCATTGCCCATGTATGACATAGAGTGTGACGCTTGTCACACTCTTATGTATTATATACTCTTGCTACTACTAACGAATCTAGCAATGTAGCAACTAGCGATAGAATCAGCATTTAAAACCATAGCCGTGCCATGCTTTTAGGGCCAGAGTTGTCAACACATAAAGTCAAATTAATTCAATGTCCGGGGTTAACTCTGCCAGATTGCATTAGTGATTTTGCAGTCCTTCTAACCGGGCTGGTGGACCAAAAAGATAGCCATACGGAGCCCATACGGGAGGCGTCGGCACCCAGTGACCTTGAAAAAAGGGATTTGGAAAAAGAGGGAAAGTGGAAGGTTCAGTTTTTCATGCAGGATTGAAAGTAAAGAATTGGCACGGCCGATGATCGAGGTCCTTATGCTTATATATAATATTTCTGGCCTCTGTTTACTTATCCAATGTGTGAAAAGGAGAACAATTATAACAAGTAACCCCTAAAAGGGGAAAAATTCCTTCCAAAGTGTGTTAGAAACACTTAGCCACTATCGGTCGGTAGCCATAAGTATTTTCCAGTTTAGGGTTGATACCTTGAATTACATTGAAAATGTTTACTTATAGTATGCTGAAATACTAAATACCAGCACCTTAACACATACACTGACCTAACTAAACACCTTAGCCTGCCTTAACCAAAAGTAACTGATAGGAAGAGTGTGACATTACCCTTCCCAGTTTAACTATAGCCTGTTGGATGATGCTAAGAGCCAAGCCGAAATCTCAGGGACGGGCTGATTACTTACTTGGTTACACCAACATTAATTTGTACATTTTCAGTAACATTAGTTAATTTGCCAGTCAGATTCATTGCTATGCAGTCTCAGCAAAGCACAAGCTTAATAACTAAAAAATTAATCCGCTCCAACATTTTAGGCATAGCGTTGCCCACATAAATTTAACTTGGGTAAGCAATGAGCAATCAAGATGCGTTTTATTTCGGACGCATATAAACAATAGTTTTACGTTTACGTTTGCGTCTCTTCTATCCTACACAGGTCTTGCGGTCACTGGTAGTGGAAATTTGTCTTTTCGGAAAATTTGAACTGGCTAAAGGTCCTAACGTTTTGTAATCCTGCTTCAATTTGCGAACAATCGCAATTCAGTATACATTGCGATAGCTTTAGCTGTAGCTACGCAGCTTCGTTAAGCTTAGCTTAGCTATCGCTGGAGTTTGCAGCGCCAGGGTGGCCATTGTGAAAGGTATGCTAGAATTAGCGACTGCTGCTGTGGCGGACCGGCTCTCCGCATACAATAGGTCAGGATCAAACAGGTCTTTGGCATCAGATCTAATGTATCTATAATCTGAATCTGAATCTGAATCACTAGACGCTGACAATACCCCTAAGCGAAAGAAGGTAGTAAACTTTTGAACGAATCTTTTAAGCTTAATAATTCAAAATTTTGCAGGACACCAAATGAGCTGGCGGGCTGTAGTCGCGGGCATGGGTGGTCGCGGTTACAGCAATTGGAGTCGATGGGCGATTGCGATCGAAAAATGTCTCTGTCCATGTCCTGCCCTGAGCTTGGTTTCCGGGCTGCTTCTCTTATACGCTTCAGTGCAAACTGAACTTCAGTGTTTTCATCTAATTTGCATAATCAAGGTTTTCTTTCAGTGTTAATAGAAATCTGAAGCTGCCAAAAGGGGGATCTGATGAAAAGCTTCCCCAAAGTTCAAATTCTAATTTCTGTAGACTTTGGTTTAAAAAATTAAAATACGCGGAAGAAATCCAACTAAAATTCGCATACATACAGCATAAAATTTACACAACGTTCAACGAGCTGATTCAAAGCAGCCTTTGAATAGCGCACCCCCTTCAAAAAAAACTTGCGCAGCTAGATCTATGTGCTAAGCATAGTGAACGACTCAAGCTACATTTAGAGTCATACACTGTATTAGGGTTCACCCATTACAAAGATTCCGCCTCCGGCGGAATAAAAATCATTGAAAAAGTAGGAAGCATTTTGTTGCTCCGCAGCAGAAACGAATTTTCAGTTTTCGAAAAGCTCCTCTGCTTGTAGAAAAGGTCGTCAAAAGCAAATACCAGGACGGGAAGATTTAAATGGGAAACACAAGGAAATAATGACTATAGAGAGTATGAGGATATAGCTATTGGATGCTAATAAGAACCATCTTCAAGCATCCACTAAAATAGGCTAATGTTGGTCTTGAAAACAGTTCCCAAAGGTGCCCATGTCTAGAAAGCAAGGTTTTGATGCTTCCTGAATGTTTAGAGCTATCCCTCCTCTCTCAGCCCTAGAAAAATTGGCTTACACTAGAAGAACAAAGTATCTATGTAGACAGTGAATGTTTTTATAGTTTGGCTTAAAAAAGTTACAATTAGATTTGCTAGAGTGCTGTTCCCCCCACATTTCTGCAGAAACATAACCCGAAAAGTGGCTTACATAGGCAGATCACTTGATCGCTTAAAGCTAGCTCAATGAACATTTCACGGAAACGGAAATTTAATTTCTATCTTTTCTCATACGCATTATTTACGTCAGAAAAAAGGAATTTAGGAAGCACCTCAATCTGTGGATTGGGTTACATTTAGCTGGCTCATTTCGGTGTTCAAACTTGAGTGACTTGATTAAATTTAAGTCTCAGACCCCTTCAAACTCCTAGGAAACTGAGGCTATTCTTGGATGAAAACTGAGAAGAAATTCCTGCCAGTAAATAAAATGAAATATGTCATGTTCTCGGTTGGACAAACATCAGGTTTAGGAGGAGCGTGTCAGTTGCAGAGACTGAGACTTACCACTGACTCTTCAGGTTTAAATAGACTCTGTTAATTAAAAATTCTTAAGTATGAGTGGCTTTGTAGTCATGGTGCAAAAGGTGATTTTGCTATAATTCCTTTAATGTAGCGCGTGCGGCTTAAGCTGACAGACAATCCGTTGCCTGCAAAGTTATTTCAACTTTCTGAGTTAATTAGGAAATAAGTTTGGGGGTAAGGTAGACAGACATGGTCTATAAGTCTTCATATTACATTCTGCTTCAAAATTCTGCAATAACGTACATAATAAATAAAGTTTGACAAGCTTCGTACTCTCTTTCATCAGGCGACCACCCCTCCACTTTCTCAACACAGCAAGGCTCGCTGTAAAACGAGTCCACAACAACAGTGAGCACACCAAGCATTTTCATTCGTTTTGTGTTTACCTATTCTACTGCTGTGTTCTAAAATGTATTTGCTTGGAGCTTCAGCACGCAAGCGTAGTGGGTAGAAATCTTTCATTCACGCGGTACTCAGTTGTGCCTGTGCGTAGTCAGTCATCCACTGTCATACTTATCATGCCCTCAGGCTAGAGCATGACGCGTGTCACACTCTTAGTTATTACGTAATAATGATTTACTAATCAGGACAAGAGATTTAAGTTGAGACTTTTTCAGTTTCTAATTTTCCTGAAACTTTTTACCAAATTAAATTACACGTTCGTCGTTTGCTCTGCAGTGAGAAAAATTCACAGACTCAATTATATATTGTCAACACACTTAGAAACGAGTTGTGAGTGCTAAGGTGTATGCAATTCGTCTGTTTTGCTTCGCATTGGATTGATTAAAACTAGTCCTGTTTGCAGTATATATACTTGTTCAACTTCAGGAAAAACTTTATATTATTATTATTATGCCAGTGCAATACACATAGATATAGAAGAGTTAATATCACTGAACAGCAGCAGACCGTTATAAAATTAACAATTGACATACATATTGCAAAGCAAGGGATCACACAGAGCCAGAGTTGGCTACTAATGTGCGTCCTCTCAAATATTTGGTTAAAGAAACTGTTTGCAAACTACGTTTAAAAATAGCTGAATTTTCACTGTTGATTACGGAGTTCGGTAATGAATTCCATATAGGTACAATTCTATTAGACAGAAAATACTTTCTTACGTCCAAGCGCGATCTTTTGTGATATAATTTTAAATTATGGCCCCTAGTGTTAGTTACATCTGACCGTGCGAAAAAATTGTCTGCAGAAATATCGAGTTCATTATTCAAAATTCTATATGTTAGAACTAAATCCTTAAAAAGTCTTCGTTCTTCGAGGCTTTTTATACCCAATTTAACCAACCGTTCAGGGTACGGAATTGCAGACATACCAGGTAATTTTCTTGTAAAAAGCTTTTGAACCCTTTCAATTAAGTCGATATCATCTAAATAGTGGGGGTTCCATATTTCAGAAGCATATTCCAATTTGGGGCGAATATAGACATTATAAAGTTTTATCAAAAACTCAGTTTTCCTGGAGACAAAGCTTCGAAATATAAAATGTACCAAGCGCATACCATCAGTGGCAAGCTTAGAGCAGTGACGGTGGCTTTTTAGGTCGTTAGTTACAATGATGCCAAGATCTCGAACATTATCACCTATAGTTATCTCAGTGTTATTGATATAATACCGGTGGCACGGGTTATTTCTACCCAAATGCAGGACTACACATTTTTGTGCGGCTATTTTAAGCTGCATATTCTTGAACCAGCGTTCAAGTCGCAGCAGATCTAACTGTAGTTGCTGTGTGCCAAAGTGTTTAGAGAAGGCAAAATACAGTTTGGAGTCATCTGCAAACAATTTTAAGGATGAGTGATCTATTTCTGATGCAAGATCATTAATGTATATAAGAAAAAGAACAGGGCCTAGAATGCTCCCCTGAGGGACTCCCGATAGAACATTCCTGTAGGAGGATAAAGCTGATCCAATTTCGACATACTGCTTACGATCGGTTAAATAATCACATAGCCATAAATAGAAACGTTGAGAAACACCTAACGATTTTACCTTTTCAGTTAATTTAGAGTGTGGTACACTGTCGAAAGCTTTAGCAATGTCCATATAAATTATATCTATAAAATTCCCGTTATCAAGTGCAGCCGTCCAGTCTTCGAAACATTTTAAGAGTTGTAGGACTGTAGAGCGGCCAGGCAGAAACCCAAATTGCTCTGCAGTTATTAGTTTGTTGACTTTAAGAAACCTTTTTAGAGCATCACATAAAATTGCTTCCATAAATTTATTACAGACGCACAGCAAGCTGATGGGTCTATAATTACTCACCAAAGAACGATTCCCCTTTTTAAATATTGGCTTAATTTTAGCAATTTTCCATTCGGTTGGAATTTTTCCAGTAACATAGGAAACTCGAAATATAATCGCTAACGGTTTACAAATAGAAATTGCAAGCTTTTTAAGAAAAAACTGTGGTAACTGGTCACAGCCAAAGCTTTGCTTATTTTTCGCCTTTTTAATGAATTCATAAACGGATTGCTCAGAAAAGTCAGGGTCAACAAAACTGTGAAAACAACGAGCTTGTCTAGGATAAATCGGGACTGCATTGTCGGGTACAAAAACAGATGCAAAAAAATTGTTGAACAGATCTGCCTTGCTTAAATCAGTTATAGCCAACGTGGCATTTTCTGCTTCCAAGCATGGGATGTCATCTTTACATTGCATTTTTGATCTTAGGAAATTCCAGAAAGTAGAATTATTTTTCGAATTTAAAACTAGTTTTTCATTATTTAATACGTCAGCACGTCGATATTGTCTGGTGGTTTTACAGCACTGCTTCCAGACTTGACGATTTCTGGCTGTTGGGTATTTTTTAAATAATGTATGCGACTTTTGTTGCCTTCTGAATGCTTTACGTGTACTTGTAGACCATAACCTGACAGAACCATTACTACGTAAAGCAGTGAAGGGAACGAATTTATCTATAAACAATTCCAGAATTTCTTTGAACTTGGTCCAAAAATCATCAATCGAAACGCAAGTGCTGAAAACTGTCTCCCAGTCCGTAGATAATAAGTGGAAATTAATGGCATCATAATTTGCTTTATGAAAATTTCTCCTGCGCTGTGAATTATTGCATCTTTTAGTTAAGCTATTCAAGACTCCGGTAATAGAATAATGGTCGGAACAGCAAAAAGGTGGTCCAATTTTGACATTTGTAACAATGTTAGGCTCACTGCTAAATACTAAGTCCAAAATATTACCTCTCTCATGCGTAGGTTCAGTAACTAATTGTTCTAAGCCTAATTCTGAAACAACATTTAAAAAGTGTGGGTCTGCAATTCCATGCCCTAGTCTAGAATCATTCCAACGAATATTGGGATAATTAAAATCTCCAACAACAGCACAAGCATCAGTACAAAAGGCTAAAAATGTCTCAGTTAACTGTCTAGTAGATTCAATAATATCATTCGAAGGCGATCTATAGCAAGCTCCAATTCGCAGTCGTGATTTCTTTAAAGAGAAAATATCGACCCAAACCATTTCGAAGAAAAGGTTTTGAATTATTTTTACTGTACGAAAATGTAGAAATTTAGAAATCAACACAAGGACGCCTCCCCCTCTGCCAATTCTCACTTTATCATCAGCCCTTATAATAACATGGGTAATACTCATTTCATTAAACAGAGAATCAGGGAATTCTACATTTAACCAGGACTCTGTTACGACAATAACAGCTTCGCAGTTAACAGAAACAACATGCTGCAAATCAGTAATCTTATTTACGACACTCCTAGCATTAAAGACAAGAAATATTACTGCAAACGCCTCCGAAGCTTGTTTGTCATTACCTAAGAAAAGCTGTGAGAACAATTAAGCTAACCTTTTTAGCATGCTGGATTTGACACTGAAATGTAGTTTTATCCAGAAACAGCCGCTTTCCAAAGGCAGCCCGTCTACAATTAGAGAGAGTTCCCGCTGCCTTTCACAGCACAAATAGTCTGTTATTTTGTGCTTACTGTTAAGGCCAGTTTTAATAAGATAAATTGGAAAATCATGCTGCCATTCAGATTGTCAGGCTGGCAGACTCTGTAAGTATAGACTAAAATAAATGGGGGACCCAATAAATGGATACAATATTTGTACCGGCATCCATCGGCCGCAAGCGAATTTCGCCAGTCGGCCGGCGGCTGCCCATTTCAGAACGTCATGAGGCCGGACACCTGACCAAAATGTCGCCTGGCCTGGCCTGACCTGGCAAAAAACACTAAAGGTACCTTCACAGTCGTGAACGCACAACGGCGTCAATGCCTTCGAATGTAACATGCCAGTAGTAATAATGGACCTTACCCTCCCCCCCAATCGATAACCTGAAGGTCTTCATGTTTGTAGACAAATTATCACATTGATAACTACGGTTACATATTCGATAGCAGCTGTTTTCCTAATATCAATTTCTCTACCAGCCACGATTGATTGTTTGCCACTACAAACATTACTAATCGCTGCTTGTGTAATCAGCTACCTCGCAGCTGATTACAAAAGCAACAAGGTTTCAGATCTGCTTCAACAGCGTTGCGAACCTATGCTTCCACCCTGCCGCGCTGCCCGATTACTATTTATAATTATTTCAATAACGTAAATAAAATGAAGTCTAGCTGATTTTGTAGCATACACTTTATTAATTGTTTGTAGGTAATCAAGTTAGTGGTTAGAAACAGAATTACTGCAAGCGATACATCAAAAATGCAATTGCGTTATCCAGCCATGCTAGTGATGGAGCGGTTCTGCAATCTAGCACCAAGAGTGCATAATTGCACTATTATTAAGAAGAAGAGTAAGCCACTAGAGGGCTTCTCTTCACTGCATTGCGTAACGGTGCTCCGACCACAATACGCGAATGTTCCCCCGTTTGGGGGGGGGTCGACCAAATTGACATCGCATACACCCCCCTCCGTTTGGTGGGGGGGTAGCCAAAAAGAGGTCCCCGTTTGGTGGGGGGGGGGGGTAGCCAACAGCCAATCAGATTGCAATATAGGGGGCATAGTTAACCGCTCGTCCCAAGGATTTGCCCCTTTGTACCTTGGGAGCTAGCCGTTTAAAGGTTGGCCAATAGTGCAGTTACGGGCCAAGTGGCCTTTCCGACCACATTGGTAACAGCGAATGTTCGAAGACCCTTCGAAACGGACGTGATGTCGATGGTTTTCACGCCGGGCATGGTCACGGTACGAGTCGGTTTCCGAAGAAGGTTCTCTGTGTCGGTGTCGGTTACGGCGGTAGTTAGGTCTGGTAGTTCTTTGTCTCTGGCGGTGAAGACTGTCGCAGCTACTTCTAGAACTGTCACTGAAGGAACGGTAGTTGCGGGATCGTGGGCGTCCGTGGCTTGACTGACGACGCCGAGGAGTTGAAGACTTGTTGGTTGACAATGACAAAACATGATCAATCTTTGATTCCAGATCAGCAATCTTGTTTTCAATAGAAGACGACGAAGAAACTACGTTTACCGTCTCCGGTGGACCTTCTGCGGAAACGCCAAAAACTTTTTCCAGCCTTTTTGCATGGTTCAGGGTGTCCGTTAAGCTTGCTGGGGGCGAGTCTTGGGCTGAAATCCATTGTCTGATTTGGGAGCTTCGCAGACCCGACATCAGCTGACTTTTGACAAGAGCCTTTCTTGTTTCTGGGGTTTCTTCAGGAAAAGCTTTCTTCGCCAGTAGAATCAAATGGTCGGCAAAGTCCTGGACACATTGACCTGGCATCTGCTTGGAACCTTTAAAGCTTTCCTGTAACTCCAATGTGTTAGAAACCTTTTTGAATCGGTCTTTTAACGCCGTGGTCAAAGAGTTCCAGTCAACTTTATCTTCCTCAGACAGGTCCAACAATGACATTTGGCGGTATGCTTGCTCCCCGAGCAAAGTGAGGAGAAGGCGACATTTACGATGGTCTGGATTCGGTTCGTTGGCTTGAGAAGGCAGTAAGGACCACGTTAGCTCGAAGCGGTCAAGCCACTGAACAAAGTTCTGGGAAGTGTCATAAGGGGTTGGCAGACGTACAGGCAACAACTGCTCCATGAATGAACTGTACAAGTTCGTCGAAAAAGCAGGTAAAGTAAATTTCTGACAACCTCAGTGACCAATAAGACGATCCTGGTCACGGCACCAGAAAATGTGGAAAACAGAGCCCAGGTATACAAAAACCGAACGTGTATTAAGCTTGCAACTCATACACTCAACACAGTATAAGACACAATCTCAATTTCCACTTATTATTTTAATATCTAAACATTCTTTCTAGTCTTCACAGATGACAACGCGCAAAAATGTGCAAAGTTCAATGTTTTAAATTCTATAGGTTCACATTTTTGCCCATTCTCTCTAATTCGATTCTTTTAAAGGTCGTTGACAAACCTCAGAACGGCAGTTAAGTAACAACAGTGCAAATGAGGAACGGAAGGAATACGGAAAGGAATAATAAACTTCCTTTAACAATATAAACAAATAAGAAAAATTACCTCTAAGTTTGATAAGATTTACAGCAGCTCACTGAACAAGCACAAACGGTCGTTTCCGACCAAAGCGAGCGACAGTGTTGGCTAGAATTAATGAAGTTCATAAACATGAAATGTTGAATAAATGTAATGAAATTGTTTCATACCAGATGTGAAGGGGTTCTGCAGCTTCCACTGAGAGGCAATCTTTATGTTGACTTTGTAAAAGTTTTGTAAATTTTGATTCTGTTCGTTTAATTTTGTAGGTAGCCAAACCAAAGCGTTTTTAGGATTCTTCACTCACTTTGGTGGCTTTGAAACAACCGCAGTTCCAACTTTCCAACCGCTTTCCAACCCGGAGTTCAAACGATGTTCCTTAGATTAATTAATCAAAATTAAATTAGAACTGTAATAAATAAAAGTTTTATCTGTAAAGGACCTCATATGCTTGCGAACTGGTTTGGTCAGACAGGCAACTGACAAGAGTGTGATACATCCTGGCTTTTCTGTTTTCTCAATGTATAGCTCCCCAGCACTATGTCTAGTTCGGCATATTAATATGCTTTGCCTGTACAATGTGTGAGTGATAGCCTACTAGATATTAACAGCAGCAGCAAGAGCAAATAATTAACTCAGTTACGGTACGTTAAATACAGATAGTGCCCTCGTGATCAGCATGATCTGAAGACTGCTCTGTTTAAACTAAGAACGACGTAAATCCGCTTATTCCTGTCCACTTTTAAAAGATGTTACTTAACCCTACATCTAAGCGGTCATAGGGTCATGAGCGTAGGCTCTTAACTAATTAATGCCCTGCAGCAACGAAATTTCCATTGAATATTAGCTAATCAGAAACTTTAACAGCATTAACCTCTTCTAGTCGCAGGATATGAAGGCTAAATTGTTAAACTAGCATTTAATTTTAACCATAAAGTCATTCACTCCACTCTGCAATCTGCAGTTTTCATCAAATGAAATGGAAAAAACAAATGATCCAAAAGATTCATGTGACCTTGTTTACAAGCTTCAGCTTTTATTGCAGTATTAATATTAATTATTGGGTGTGCATAAAACGCGACCCCAGCCCCGGTCCGGTACATAAACCACGGCCCCGGCTCCGGCCCCGACCCCCGACCCGGGTGTCTGAGAAAAACTCTGAGAAAAATCCAAAACCACATATTTGAAAACTTGTTAAAAAGTTTTCAGCAAAATTTTTTGAAAAATGTTTCGATTCCTCTTCGTCCTCCCTTACCAAAAAATGTAAATTTTTAAAATTTTTTAAAATTTTATGATTTTTGAATTTTTAATTTTATCAGCCTCCGGTATGCGCCCATGCAAAAAAATCAAAAGTTGGGGATGGGGGAGGGGAAGCGCAACAGATCCTATAGGTTTACAATCATACAAAAAATAAAAACTAGTTCAAACAAAATATTGTCAATACTAACTTCAGTTTTTTTCAACCTCTAAGATTAAGCATTTAAGCAATTTAATTTTTAGATCAGGAGCTGCTGAATTCTTTATATAAGTTGCCTTTGTCAAAAACATGATTTTTGATGTGGCCGTGACGGGGTCGTGTTTTATATACAAACGGGTGACGGGACCGTGTTTTATGTACCGGACCGGGGCCACGTTTTGATTTGCTAGATTTGCTACATTAGCTAGATTTGCTTAAACGTTATGTTTTACGTAGCTGCTGTTGCGACTGACAATTCGTAAGGATTTGTTGTGATTTCCTGGATTGTCTGGGAGGGTCCCAATATGATTGGAGAGGTTAATACATACCTCCCCACACCCTTGAGGAACTCCAGGACCGCCCGGGGCTCCTCCGAAAGGACCGAGATGGTGGGATTGGAGCCAAGGTGCCGGGTATTTTTTATTTTTCTATTACGACTATGGAGTGTCTGATTTCTAATGCTTTCTTTCCAATCTCGAATCTCAAATGGTTGCCCTTTTATTAACTGTCGGGATAAACCTTTTTTTAAATATCTTTAGATCCTCAGCTCATAGCAATTTCTTCTTCTTCCTCCAAGCAAACTTTATTTTTATTATACTGGTGCAGGTTGGGTCCCGATACAAATTACTCAAACACATCACGGCCAAACATACAAGAAAAGAAACCATTCCAAATAAACTGTTGCCACATCAATAAATCATATACCGCAAACCAGCCTATCTAATTACCATTGTAAAAAGCTTTAATAGTTCATCTCGACTGCCGATTTCATTAATGTTCACTACTGTATGCTTCCAGTTCCAGCTGAGCCATTTCCAGAATGCTAATCGTGTCCTTTGATGTAAAGAGTCTAAAATGCCGCACAATAATGAGTGAGTAATGGACCTCTTCAGCAGCTGCAAACGACGTAGCATTCTATCTAAACCATGACTAAAAACATTCCAGTCTTGATATCGACAAAACGAAATTCGTTGAACTGTAGCATCTGAATGTTTAAATCAACCCAATTTATCATAGTGTCATTCTTCGTAGAAACCAATTCGTCGTGCTTTGGTTGTTTCTTTAGTTTTTTTAGTTCTGCGGCGGTTCCAGCTTGCTTCTGCCGTCACCGGCCGGACGGTCAGCCCGCGAATGGTTTTGGAATTGTTGTGCCAGATCGATACTCTGTCTCCGGCCACTACTGACCGGACCACCTTCCGGATAGATACTGGCATAGGAAGGAGGGGGAGTGAGATAGGGTGGGGGTGGACTGTACTGAGGTGGTGCCTGCTGGTCTTCCTCTACCGAAAAAATACCGCTGGCCGCGGAGCCAATATTACTGTCACAATCACTCGATTCCAAGGAAAGGCTGGGCTGAACCTGTAGCGAATTTGCGGCCAGCAGCCCGCGGGATCTGAGCTTCGCCTCGCGGTTTCGCCTCTTACAGCGCAGCCAGAAGTAGGCCTTGAAGAACACATAGATTATGAAGGGTTCCACCAGTAGGGACAAGACTGACATACTCACTTGTATGCTAATTTTGGCCCAAACCAACTGTTCAGCACTGTTCAGCCAGGCGTACAGCCAGTACAGCAAGTTGCTGACTGTATGCATTTCTGAGATGATATGAAAACCGATCTGGGGCAACAGAAATCGATGTGATTCGTGCTGTATTCCTAGAATGCTGCACACAGAGACCACTGTAGTTACGGTACAGAGTGCTATCCATGAGCACATTTTAAAAGAATTAATCTCATTACGAAACACCAAGGCATAGCCTGTGGCAACGGCTGTCAGCGTCAGGCATAAATAGGCTACCACCAGAACGCCAAGACGCGCGTTTCCACGTCCGTGACAGATGACAGGCGGTTTGGAGCGTCGAGGGGGCATGGTAATCTAAAAATCAAGAACAGTAAAAGTGTAATTTTATAATGGCTAATTTCAATTTAGTCTAGAAATTCAGACTACAACCTAAGATGCTTGTAAACTACAATAACTGGATTGTGAAGGGCTGAAATCAGGATTGATTTGTAAAGACAACTATTAAAATCGGCTGGTCTTCAACCAATTATCCGGACATTGAAACTAGAGGGAAATTAGATTGACTGAGGAGTTTGCAGCATATGCTATAGTTTTAGTTGGCAATCAATACAGTAAACTTGCTAATTCCAGGAATTGGAAAAGCTTCTATGAACAAAACAAAACATGGGGAGGTTCTGACAGTAAACAGTAAAGAGACAGTAAAGTAGACAGTAAACAGATCAGTAAACAAAACAGTGTATGTCTTCGAGGAACAAGTGTAAGTTTTTCCACAAACTGCGTGGAAATTGTAAGGACTTTACAGAGTTACCGTTCGTTCGTGACATCAACCATTTTATATTAACAGTAATGTAAGCAGCTATAACACTCATGCAATTTCAATATTCTCTTGAGACTAGAGATTCACGCGAAGTTAACAAACTTTGTCTAACCACTTGTATAATAATGAGTATGCTAACAACTTACCATATAGTCTAGAGCAATAGTTTTTCAAGTAAAGCTTTACGACTTGAGGTCAAAACTTAGCAGAACTTATCGGACAGAATTTGGTCTCTACATAGGTATATATCTGATTGTCCCTCTAATTAGAAAGTGTGAACAATTCAGATAAATTGAAAATTTTGCAATCTACGTATATTGGCTCAAATTATAATGAATTACGACTAACAAGTCTCAGCTTTTGTACATAATTTCGGTGAAAGCAATTACAGCCTCTAGGATTGCTCAATTTCCATAGCAACCAGTTCACAGGACGGAATATGATCAAAAAACGGAATCCCAAGATAAAGCATTAGAGTAGACAAACTGTTGCATTCGGAAACTGATATCTTTGTTCTGGGCTTCCTAATGAATGTTTATCAGCTTTCAGAGAAGGAAACTTCAAAACAAACTACCTAGGTTTGAATGTTTACATCTTATCCATTAACGAAGCCAACGAAAGCATTTTTACGGCTGTCTGTGCACCATTTGAATCTAGCATAAACGGACTAACACTAGCACCAAGAGTACATAATAACTAAGAGTGTGACAAGCGTCACACTCTTAGTTATCAAGCAGAAAACATCATCTGCACAATAACGGCCTACCCCCCCACAACTGAGTACCAGGTACACAATTGTGTAGCAGCACTCGCTTGTATGTTTACATGTTGAAGCAAAAAACATTCCATCAACAGCTGGCCACTTTTAAGCTTCAACATGTAAACATACAAGCGAGTGCTTGTACACAATTGTGTACCTGGTACTCAGTTGTGGGGGGGGGTCACCAGGTACTCAGTTGTGGGGGGGGGGGGTAGGCCGTTATTGTGCAGATGATGTCTGCAGCCTAATAACTAAGAGTGGGACGCTTGTCACACTCTTAGTTATTATGTACTCTTGCTAGCACTAACTGGGTGAAAAATATTTATTCCTGAAAAAGAAGGTCACACAGTTTATGAGGCTCAACATGTTGACTTCTGATGCAAAAAACAGTTACATGTGTGGTGTAATATTACTGACTAGCTAAGGTTTATATTAGCTACGATAGTAGGTAGTTAACCTAAACTAGCTATTAGCTTTCCATTCCCGCGAGTTCAACCCCAATCCACGCTCAGTGATTAGGAACAGAATTCGATTTGCATACGCAGCAATTTGTAAGAAAATTGAAAAAATTCAACATTTTTGTGGTATATTGTGCAAACTGTTGTAGCTTTAATTTTAGTAATTATGATTTAGCCCCCATAATCGTTCCAAAACCCAGACATCTATAATCATGTAAGTGTAATTGTAATTGGTGGGTCTTTACTAATTTTGTCTAATTGGGACATTGTCTGTAAAAACTGTTCCTCTGATTGCTAGCACAATTGTCCACGTTTTGATTTTCATTTCTCTAATTGCTAGCACAATTATAATCCCAGCAGCTAATAACGAGGTGATTAGGTTACAGGCGAATCTGGACGAATAGAGCAAGCCTCTGTTGAAAGATCCCAGAATAATTAGAAACTATGTGGAATACTTATCTACTGAAATATATAGTACTCATTTTCCTAGTACCGCGACTGACAGCCACACCCTAGGCGCAACGGAAATGGCTTTGCAGTTTTGCAGCAATGCAGTAGAAGCGTTGACTTCATGGCATTAGGGACTGCCTGTGAAGGGAACGGTTTCGAATTCTGACCTTAGAAAAAGAAAACCTTAAAAAGAGAATACAGAAATATCTACCCAATGGGATTTTTGCAACTTCATGGACAAATCTATAATGTAACAGGAATGAAGACTTCCTTTAAATTTTCATTTTGGGCTACAATCCTGCAGGAATTACAATCAAGTTCCTTTCCAAAGACAACAGAAACGATCTTCCCCTTGAGTGAGTATGCGAGTATACGAATTGTTGCGAGATGTTTTATAAAATTCAGATGTCAGTTGGATTGCATTGTTCGTTTGATGGTAATTTGGTTGAAGACATAAACCGTATCATGCGTTTTGGGCGATACCAGGACAGACACAGCTATGCGAAAACTTAACCGATTAGTTCAATTTGGCATGGATGTATTTGAATTTTCTAATCGATCTGATGCAAAACATAAAAATTTTAAAAAGTAACGCTTAAGCTTAGCTGTTCGGGGTGCCCAGCCCCCCAGCCCCCTTCTGATAATTGGGGGGCCACGTTTAATTTAATGAAAACAATGTTTGTAATGGTTCTTCCTAAGAAAGCATCCATAGCGACGGTGGCCATTTGGGGGCCGTCCACTCGGACGGCCCTGGGCACCGGTTGGGGGCCGGGCCCCCGGGGCTGGCCCTCAAAGTAGTGGCCCAGCCCCCGGACCAGCCCCCAAAATTTGGGGGGCCGGGGATCGGCCCAGCCCCCTTTTTAACGAATCGAGGGCAACTCTACTTATAGGTATACCGGCTTATATCTGGAAAACGAAAACCTGGATCGTAAACAGTTTTTCCGATTCGTGTTCAGCGACCCAAGAAATCCCTGTACGCAACATTAGCAAAATTGGAAACTAAAATTTTTTTGTCTGGATCCCTCCTCGAAAAATTTAAAAATTTAAAATTTTTTAAAATTTTGCTGCGGATCGATCAGAATGTATTCAAATACACAAATACAGCACATCCCTGCCGTATTTGAACTTAATCCGTTAAGTTTTGCAAAATCGCATTTTGAACACTACATTTGAATAGGGGGTAAGACAGACAATTTAACTTGTATATGTTGTAAGTGTCGTTGTAGAAAGCAAGGGCCCACGTTTCGCGAGACACGATTCGGTTTTGCGAGACACATTTCTGTTTTGCGATTCCGATCCAATCCACATCACTGCTATTGTCTACGTAGTTGTTGTTGTAAAAATTGTGCAGTACGATGGTCGCAGGTTGCAACCGCGCACAAAAATTGTTTTGCACAAATTGCGGGAAGCTAAGCTGGTTTTTGAAGTGTTATGCAGCGAAACCTGTTTTGTTTCATCAGCATGACTTTCTACATAATAGGCTGTCTAAATTCTCGTGTTTGTACACGTCTTATTTTGCTGTTTTCCGCTGTTGGTTGTATGTATTATCTATTTGTCTTTAAGCTTTTACTGCTGCTATAAATTTTCTCAATTCTTCAGAAGCTTTAAATATCTGATAGGTATGTAATGATCATTATCAGTTAACCATTTATGTGGAAGTCAAACAAACAAGTGATAACATGAAAGTTTTTAAGTTTAGTAAAATCGGACACAAGTTTTAAGTATATCACAGCCAAAAGTTGTAGAATATGCTTCATGTAGTAATTCTGGTCATATTAGCAGTTCTGCTGAAGTTTTTACCCTTCAAAACACTAGGCTCGGGAATTTCGGATTGATTCTTATCATTAGATAAAAATGCTATTATTAGCAACTTTGCAAATTTAGAAGCCTAGTAGCACATGACAGGACAGGCTATCGTAATCATAGATCGAGACTGAACTCCCTTTTCACAAATAAAAAATTTCATGCCAACCAGAGATGGAACCGGGTCACCGGGTCACCGGGTCAGTTCGGGTCACTTTTCGGACCGGGTCACCGGGTCAAGAGCTTCGACCCGGTCTTGACCCGGTTTTCTGAATTTACCACAAATTTTAGAAAGTTTTGACTTACCAAGCTAAAATTTTAGCTTAAATTTTTGTTTGATGTGCATATTAATTTGTTTTTCTTATATTTGTCTTGAGCAGTGAGCACTTTCGCAGCTTGAGGTTATTTGAATCTGCCTGTCTCTGACAGATTATATTGTTTAGCTTTATCAGTTTCATTACTTGTATATTAATCTACTTAGAACTACACGGTTTGTTGATTATAATATATATTTTTGCAACCAAGGTAAATGTTGAAGGTATATACGTGAACAATTTACGCAATACAAAATAAAAGCCAAATTTTTAAAGTACTCCGTGTTTTTGGTCAAAGGTGATGTCAAAGATGTTTTTGGTCAAATTTGTAAAAGTATTAGACCCTACAAAATTTCGCAAATTGGTTTTGTCAAATCATTTCTGCATTAATTTAGAAAATGCTTAATAAATATATACTTTTCAAAAAACCGAGAGCAAACATAGGTCACAATTTGTAATGGAAAAGGCAAAACGAACCCTAAAAATGTACAGGGAAAAAGCTTAACTTGTGGGAGATTGTGACTCTTGATGGAAATGATTTGAGCTCTTAATGAGTGGCGTGCTTGTGGAATTTTGATGTGAACTGTGAAACGTCCAAGCATTGTATAAAGTAACTGTTCTGCAGTTACCAGAGTTGCCAGTCAGTGTGAAACCCCCCAGAAACTTATTATTAGGGACATAGGTTCTAGTGTAAATAGGAAGAATAAGACATAAAATAGTATTACGCGCGAATGTTCCATTCATCCCTTTGAGCCTCTGCTGGCTCTCTCCCAGCAGAGACTTGCCTCGCAGAGAGGATTTTAACACATACACATAGTGTGAAATTACGTTCGGAGGGGGCTTAACTCCCTCCCCAATAATTTAAAGGAAAGGAAACTAGTTAATCGTAGGTAGTCAAGTACGTAGATTAATAATATTTAACTTTTATTTTCCGGAAAATTACGTAGCTAATAGTATGCATATTTTTTACGCAACAATTGCCCTTCCGTTTCCTTTCTAGTTAGACTCAGAGTCTTGGCGAGGAAGGACAATTGTTGCTGAAATCAACGGGCGGCTTCCCTTGTCTACGGCCGAAAGGTCAAGTCTAAAAAGAAAGAAAGGGGCCAGGAGACAAGGGAAGGCCTAAAAATAACAAATATAAATTTTACTAAATATTGCGGCCAAATTGGCAATTAATACTTATTTTCCCATATTCGGCCCCGAGTGGCCTTTATTTTATACAGTTTTGTTTCTCAATTCTTTTGATTTCATTTTTAAAGTCAGAAATTTCCCCTTTGGTTACCTTTACGTGGTAACCAAAAAGTCTACAAAGTTTCCC
>JASAND010005753.1:0-22179 GCA_030248195.1 Trissonchulus latispiculum | reverse complement strand
AAATCGCTCAGAGAGCTTCGCTTACTTTGCTAACACTAGTTTTTGCTATGAAAATCAACGAGGCGTTGCATATTTTTCGAAAAATTTTTCGCCCCCCAAAAAGGTCCGAGAGGCAAGGAATTTTTTGGGGGAGGCGAAAATTTTTCGAAAAATATGCTAAAAATAGCGCTCTGTTTCTGGCATCTACTATAAACGTTGATTTTTATAGCAAACATAAGCAGATTTAGTGTTGAAAAGGGCACAAATTGAGTAAAAATTTCCGGCGAAGCCGGAAAATTTTTGAAAATTTGGCCTTCTGAGCGATTTTTTTCAGGGCAAAATTTGGTACCTAAAAAGGGGCGCCCACTTTTTGGGGGGGGGGGGGGCGATTTTTGGGGGGGGGGGGGAACGATTGGGGGGGGGAGGGTGTTTATGGGGGGGCCCCCCCCACCCCCCCCCCCACTAGAATAAGCCCAGTGTATGCGCGATTGTACATTTTCAATTGAAGAAATAGCTCAGTTTACAATGTTTTGCACTAGACCACAATTATGGGCTTAAGTCGGAAAAGTGTTTTGAATAACCAATGCAAGCCAGAGATTGGGAGCTCGACTTCGACTGTGCAAAACCGTAGACAGCATCGACTGCAATTAAGCTAGGCTGTTGACGATGCTGGATTAATTGTCTTATTAGCACCAATGGGTCCGGACTGTGAGAGCTTCCCAACAGAATAGCACAAATTTCCAATAAAGAACGTAGCACAAAGAAATACGTACTCGCAACGTAGTCTTTCAAGGAATGATCCAATAAATTTGATCTGCCTCATTTGCATAATGTATACCCAAACATTCCCTGTTGCAAAATCTAGTCGAAGGGGGCAAGGTGTAAACGTTGTCAAAGTTTATGAAATGTTTATTCTTGGGCACCTGCAAAACTTTAACTTTAAACAGAAGAGTTTACTCAAAACAATAAAACAGTCTTTACAAATCATGTTTTCTAGGAAAACTTTCACTTAACAGCATGCTTTTACCGGAATACCCTCTGATCGCAAAAAAAGGAAGCAGCTAGATTCACATGCTAAGCATAGGCATCGCAATTGATAAAGAAAATTTCGCAGTTCAAAAGTGGGTTAAACCATTACAAATATTTCGCCTTCGGCGAAATAAAAACAAAACGTACATATGCGTAGTACTTGTGCTTAGTAGTATGTGCTTAGGCAGAAAATAATAAAATATATAAGCAACTGCAGACGTAAAAATGAACGTAGAATCGAAGAGGCAAGCGGGGGTCTGGGGGAGGGGGAAGCCCCCCATGAAGAAGCAGCTTCCAAACTACAGCAAATTGTCTCAAGAAATTAATTCAGACCACCCCTGAAATCCCAACTATCGAACTTTTCTGCTGCACATTTTTAAGTTCGACTGCTTAAATGCGTAGAACTTAGGCAAAAAATCGTGCAACCAACGGGAACTTTGGGTGGGTGAGGAGCCCCACGAAAGTAGTTTATAAAGCAGGGATAAATTTTCAGTATAATTTTCGGTTATCGTAATTATTGATAATGTTCGCATTTTAGGATAAAATTTTCAGTTAAAATAAATTTAAAATAAAAAAGTTCAAGGAAAGGCGTATTGCAATAAAACACACAATACCGAGTAGAAAACTATGTACAAACCATGAGTGAAAAGCTGACAAACCGGGCTAAACAAAATCACAATTCGGACAATTTTTTCAATTTCAATGTTAAATATAAGAAATTTGGTGAAATTTTGCAATCAATCAGCAAATTCCAGGTTTGTCCAGGTGTTTACCCAAATTCCAGGTTTTTCCAGGTCGCATGAACCCTTCGGCCAAATCGGAGAAATTTTATTTTTTTCGATTTTTCGGCCCATTTTGGGGGATGAAAAATCGAAAAAAATAAAATTTCTCCAATTTGGCTGAAACTTGCCCGAAACATTGTCAAGGGTACCTAGGTTATATGTCTAAAATATTACGCTGATATCTGTTTTCATTAGTCGGCTATGGCGGGTCAAAGTTGCCATAATCGCTGTTTTGGGCTCAAAAACGGCGATTTTTCGAACTTCGGGTACCTGTGCGGCCTCATTTTCCCAAATGAAAATCGCTGATCTCCTGGGATCTGATTGGTACCTATATGGTTTACAATTTACGATATAGAAAATTTGTGGCTCGAACCTTTATTCTAGGGATTTGCAGAAAAAACTTCGAAAAAGTGGTATATATTTGGTTACCCTCAAGAAAGAAATATTTGGTGTAAAAACTTGTGCCACAGGAAACACAGAAATCTGAAATGGGGCTGATTCACTTGTCGAACTTTAGTCTCTCGCCCAGGTGTCGGTATGAGCTAATTCAAAGCCTATAGCGCATGGTTAATAATTGCAGACCTGAAAAGTCGAAATTCAGCAAAATGCATCAACTTTGACAAGCTGCTGTGAGAGTTGTAGACGGTGTAGAAGAAAACGGCAAATGCAGAAGTTCTTAGAGTGTCTCCTAGTATTATATATGTGAGAACAAGCGAAATCTGAAAACATCAATATTGGGGCCCAATCAAGTCAGGTCGAATCTGTCAGAAATCCTGTCATATATATATATGTCACCGTAAAACTGTAGAATCAGGAATTCTGCAGAATTACTGAAATTTTCAGGAATTCTACAGAAATGTAAATGTAAAATGTAAATGTAAAATTGATTGTAAAAAGTTAGAAGAAAGTAGGAAAAGTACTAACTTTTCGCCTAATGTTGAAAAATTTAAAAAATTTAAATATACAATTGGTTATTTCAAACTTTAATGTTTGGTTGATCGTGAAATAATTGTAAAAGCTTGTCGGACTATGAAAAGTTAATTTAAAAAAACAGGAACTGTATGAGCACGGAAAATTTGACTAACTAAAGTTAAAATCAACTTTTTACAGTCAGCCAACATTGTATATACAATCAATCATTAAAGTTTGAAATAACCAATTATAAATTTTTCAACATTAGGTGAAGGTTCCTACTTTTGCGAAAATGTAGAAGTGTTGAAAAATTTAAAACATTATTATAATTGGTTATTTCGAAAAGTTTAAAACATTTTTATAATTGGTTATTTCAAATTGTAATGTTTGGTTGATCGTAAAGTGATTGTAAAAGGTTGGCTGACCATATTTAGAAAAAACAGGAACTGTATGAGCATAGAAAATTTGAATTTGATAATGAAAATTGAAAAGTAGGTTTCAGAATTTCAGGAAAACTGTTGAATAATTCAATTATAATCGTAGTTCCACAGTTTTCCTGAACAAAATACGGAATTCTACAGAATCCCTGAAAATATCAGGAAAACTGTAGAATAAGTCAAGTTTCGCCGTAATTCTACAGTTTTACTAAATGTTCAGGAATTCTGTAGAATTCCTGAAAATTTCAGTAATTCTGCAGAATTCCTGATTATATATATATATATATATATATATATATATATATATATATACATTTTTACGGTGACATATATATATATATATATATATATATATATATATATATATATATATATATATATATATATATATATATATATATATATATATATATATATATATATATATATATATATATATATATATATATATATATATATATATATATGCGTAAGTAAATTTCATCCAGCTTTTACACTTTTTTACAGATTTTACGTTAGTGAATCTTTGACAGGTTGTTTTGACAATTTTGCCAAAAACAGGTGTGTTAAGGGGGGGCGGATGGGGGGACCCCTCCCCAGCTGTAATTGGGGGGGGGGGGGTAACCCCAGCGTTTTTTTTCAAAAACGGATTTCATCAAATTTTCGTCATTTTTATTTTCTGAGCGTCATTTTTATTTGTCCAACGTCAAAAATAAAGTTTTGCAGAAATGCAGTTTTGTTTTGATTTTAGGCTATATTCGTAATTTTGTTTGAATTTTTACCTTGTTGGCGTGTGTTGCTTCATATTTCGCCTTGTGCCGCGAATATATATTCTAACTTACATACTCATATATATATAATACAAATATCTGGTGTCTGTGTATGTAGCATGTCTCTGAACATTAACAATGACGAGAACAACCGGATACAATGTGGGGTCTGGGGGCGGAGACCCCCATAAAGTTGAAGACATTTTTCGCTTTTTAGATGAAATCGTCCTTTAAATCTTTAATTCTTTTCATTTTGCAGAAACAAGAAAATTTTTAAAAGTTTTACCCTTTTTTGAAGGGAAAAATAAGAATTGTTTGCTAAACACGTACGACATTTTAAGCTTTTTCTATCCAAAAAATCTGGTAAAAACGTTGGAAATATACATACGCATATAGACGCTCACGAAACTTTGTTGACATGACATTTTTCTGTTTTTCCTGTTTGCTTTTACTTACCTTCAAATCGCAACGACAAAGCTGCCCTCCAGGTCCATCCCTAGTAGTTATAACATTTATGCAATAAACGTTCTTAAACATCCTATCCTGGTACATACGTACATAAGCTCTCATTCCATTCTAGCTGAAATAATCCGAAGAGAAAATTTTTAAAGAAAGTATTCAGTGAAATTGTATGAGAAACTTGCATCCAAAAATGCAATTGAAGTATGTAGCATAAAGATTCGTAGCCTGTGGCTTCGTATATACGTATATAAATAATAGATATATATACTGATTGACTGTTCAAACATCGTCGAAGCTTAACATCACTAAGACAATATATATAGAGCGGGGGTTTGGGGCAGCACCTAAAATTGGAGAATTTTTTGAAAAATCACTGTTAAAACGTAATAGAAACTTTGCATTCTTGTTAAATTTGAGTGCTACTTCCACATTTTAGCTTGGTCATTCTGTCGTCATTTTTATTTTGGCGTCGTCAAAACTATTGTTCATTTCTGCAAACGACGCTATTTTTGACCAAAAAAAAAACCTAGAACCCCCCACCAGCCATTCTTCCAAACCCCCCCCAGAAATTTTTGGGGGCCCCCGGGCCCCCCCCAACTGGGGGGGGGGGTAGTCGCGCCGAAGGCGCGAAAATTGGCCAAAAATTGGGCTTTTTTAGGGTAAATTTTGCAAAATTTTTCAAAAAAGTCCAAATTTTTGGCTTAACGTGTTTATTATCGCGAGAAATACACGTTTATAACGGTTTTTTGGACTTCTAGACTCAATATTGACCTTATTCTGGACTCACAAACAAGTTGGCAAGTTTGGCATGTTGGCAAGTCAAGTTTTCGAGTTTAAAAACACTGTCTAATGTTAAAATTGCTTAATGACTTCACGTTTTTCGGCATAAGCAATGACTGAAAATGCGGTTTTTGGCATAAAAATAGAAAAATTTTTTTTGGGGGAGGTTTGGGGGGGTCGTGAGGGGGTTTGGGGGGGCCGTGGAGGGGTTTGGGGGGGGTCGAAAAAGGTTTGGGAGGGGCTAAAGAGACCCCCCCCAAAGTTCCGGGGGAGGGCCCCCCAACCGAAATCTCCTTTACACCTATGCACCCCCAAATGGAGGGGTCGCCCGCCAACCCTCCCCCCTAAAAATTTTTCCTACCCCTCCCCCAAATCGACTTTTTCAGACCCTTCCCCCCTAAAAAAAAAATTTTCTTCTCAAACCCCTACCTAAATTTTTGAAAATTTTTAGCCTAAAAATTCGAAATTTTTCCAAAAAATTCCAAAAATTAGCGAAAAATTGTTAGAATTTGCTTATTTGCTACAAATCGTTAAACAAAGCTGTAAATTGAGAAACTTTTTCATTTTTTTAACGAAAAACCGACTTTTTTGGAATTTTTCGCCGACCCCCCTAGAAAATTTTTCTTACCCGTCCCCCCAAATCGACTTCTCGCGACCCCCCTCCCCCTTTTTTCGCCAAACCCCCTCCCTACTTTTTCAGAACCCCCACCCCCACTTTTTTCGCCAGCCACACCTATGATCATTTTTGCAGAATGTTAATAACTTTTCCAAACCCAACCGATTTGTTTTAGAGTATATATATATATATATTTACTAGGGATCGACCGGAATTCCGGTTCCGGTTCCGGTACTTTTTGGTTCCGGTTCCTGTTCCGGTTCCGGTTTTTGAAAACGTACCGGAACCGGAACCAATTTTAGCCTATTATCAAAAGCAAAATTTTATTAAAATTTTCAAAAATTTTATCAAACTTCTTTAAAACTTTTTAAAAAACTGCGATTCTCTTATAACCAGAACATGAATTATTCAAAAATTTTCGCCTACGGCGCTATTGCATTACTTTGAATGTTTCGAATTTGTAATAATAATGTCTATTGTATCGTTGTTATGAATATTAATATACATATTATAAAACAAAAATAATATATACTTAATAACTCAGATTAGATAGCACAAGACCACCGAAACTTTTAAATTTAAGTATACCTAATGCTGAATTGAAATTATATATTGAAGCCTTAGGTATCTTTTGTTTTCTAAAAATGTAAATGGCATTATTATTATTGGGCATTCGATTAAATTATTCATCTCAATTTTATTTACGTATATATATCCTTAAAATATGTTAAAACACTTTAATAGTGTGGAGTGGATTACTATGTCTTGCCGAGATAGAAAAACATGGTAAAATTGTGGTAAAGTTATGAGAAAAGATGTATATAAATTCGTGGTAAATTTATGCTAAAAGCCTCGGAACTAAAGCATCATAGTTTTACCACACCTTTCTGCTGACTATAAAACTCGGTTAAAACAAGGTAAAAACGGATAAATCACATGGAAAAAGCATGGAACTATATATGGTTAATTCGTTTTAAAAACGGGATTTTGTATATATAGTTAATTCGTGGTAAAATTATGAAATACATAGCATGGTGAAGGTAAAGTAGTGGAGTGGAAGTCTTGTGGTAAAACTGTGGTACCTTGCGTGGATAAAAACATAGGTGTGGCTGACGAAAAAAGTGGGGGTGGGGGTTCAAAAAAAGTAGGGAGGGGGGTTTTGGCAAAAAAGGGGGAGGGGGCGCGAAAAGTCGATTTGGGGGGAGGGGTAAGAAAAATGTTCTAGGGGGGGTCGGCGAAAAATTTCGAAAAAAGTCGGTTTTTCGTCAAAAAAATGAAAAATTTTCTCAATTTACAGCTATTTTTAACGATTTTCAGCTTAATTAAGCGAATCCTAGCAATATTTCGCTAATTTTTGGAATTTTTTGAAAAAATTTCGAATTTTTAGCTAAAAATTTTCAAAAATTTAGGCAGGAGTTTGAAAATTTTTGGGGGGGAGGGGTCTGGAAAAATCGATTTGGGGGGAGGGGTAGGAAAAAATTTTTAGTGGGGGGTGGTTGGCGACCCCTCCATTTGGGGGAGGGGTTTCCCACCCCACCCCCGCCCTAACACACCTATGGATAAAAATATGGTAAAAATGCAATAATTACTCCATAGCCAAAAGCCAACCACAATATTACCACAAATTTACGATCTATTTTATCATTGTTTTTCTATGGAAAGTTCTCCCTGTGGGTCGTGGGGGGTTTGGGATGGGAGAGGTCTAAAAAGGGGGCCCCCAAAATTACAGGGGAGGAGGGGGCATAGCTTCCTTTGGACTATTTTTGGCCACAAACAGTCAGCTAATTCAGTCAGCCAAAAGTGGTCATTTTTGGAGAATTTTTCTAAAATTTTGACTTGAAGTTGAAATCTATTTAAAACGTAGCAAAACGCCTAAAACGTTAAAAACAGACCTTATTTTGAAGGAAAAAGGGCTACATTACCGAAAATTTTGCATTTTTTGGCCATTTTTTGAAATTTCTGAGGTCCGAATTTTAGGGGGGGGGGTGGGGGTCGGTGGGGTACCCCCCTCCAATTTCTTGGGGGGCCCACCAACCGCCGGATTCCCCCCCCCCCCCCAAGACCCAAAGTTCCAGATAAACTATGGAGGGGGCCCCCAGCACAGTCTCACCAGGGGGGGCGGGGTTTAGGGGTACTCCCCCCAAATTTTCGACCCCCTTTGCCCCCCCCCACAACATTTTCAACATCCCCTCCTCCAACTCCAACATCCCCAGCACTCAGCAGCCCCACAGAACCCCCCCGGTCCTTTTTGGAGCCAAAAAGTTAGCCAAATTTTGCCCAAAAATGGTCTTTTTAGAAACATTTTTCTCAAATTTTTTACTTACAATCCCTTTAAAACCGCGTATAAACGCCTAAAACTGTCAAAACAAGCCCTGTTTTCACGGAAAAAGTGTGAGCGGGTTCAAACCCGCCCAGACCTTGAGTTTGGGGGGGGGTTCAAGCTACAGACTATGTGTAATGGAATTGGTTAAGGTGGCGCTTGCATTATCGGGATTATAGATATAAAATTTAGACCGATAGCTCAATTTTGAAGAAATCCCAACTAAGCTTACTTTGGTTGGCGGGGCATCTTTTGACAAAATTTCGGCAACGGAGACCACGTGCTTGGCTAGCTACCGGTATGGCTTAAAATTCCGAAATTTTATTAAAGCTGCAAACGACAACGTCAAATGCACTAGGTTAATGAGCATAAAAAGGACGTTACAACGATGTGCATATCTCTCCTGTACGTGGTTGCAATCAAACGTTACAGGCGGTTGAATATATGACAAAGTTACGTTTACCATTCTCAAAGCGAATGCCAATGTAAAACCTATCGTTCGGAAATGAATTCTGCAGGGCTTTTCACGTTGCTTTTGTGTTGGATTTGTTTATTATTCATGAAATACACTATGCGACTTATTAAAAGCATGATATTTGCGAAAAACTGAAGCGATGAGTGCGAAATTTTTCAATTTGATTTTCTCATAAATGTTGCGACCAAACTCGCTCAAATTTTGTATGCACGTTTATTTGACGGGTACGCAGGGGCAATTTTTTTAGTTTTTGTTTAAATCGTATATTCCGCGAGATATTGATTGTCAAAGTTTTCGAATATTCATAAAATACTCAAAATTGCATAAATCGAAAAACTGAAAAAATTGCCCCTGCGTTATGTCCATTTACGCATTTGTGCCAAATTTGAGCTAATTTCATTCAGCCGTTAATGAGTGACAGCGTTTTGAAAATTTCAGCTTATCCCTCTTGTGTAAGTCGCAAGCCAAGCACTGGATTATCCAAATTCTACATGTTGCTAGCATTTAGCACCAGCTACCTATGCTGAAGGTTTGAAATAGATTCGTTGGAAAATAAACTCAGAAGAACCGTTCCCGGTAATGCAAGCGCCCCCCTAAGGTGGCGATTCCTTTTGGGCACATATTGTTATTTGGCGGTGTAAATCAAGATGAAATTTGATGAAACTTTCCGAAATAAGTTCTTTTAGCGTTCTAACACCCTCCGCGCAATCCCGATTCAAAAATTCGAGATTTCCGGTCAGAGCGGTTTTCCTCAATTTCTGAACGTATAACAGCTACTGTATAGTTACGACTATATTCATTCGAAAGATCTCATTGAGTTTCACATTTTTGCTTTTCAAAGCAAGTTTCTAGCTTTTCTCTACCGTGAGATATAGCCGATTTTCTTATTTTGGCGTCGAAAACTTGGCATTTTTGCAGAAATCAAATAATGCAACATTTCTTGAACTACGCCAGCCGTAAAATCAAACTAAGGGCGTAGATCTGAAGGTCTCACAGGGACA
Organism: Trissonchulus latispiculum; assembly: GCA_030248195.1. NCBI lineage: Eukaryota > Metazoa > Nematoda > Enoplea > Enoplida > Ironidae > Trissonchulus > Trissonchulus latispiculum. The sequence goes on along the minus strand of JASAND010005753.1, from coordinate 12,616 downwards.
AATTATCCGATGCATGATCGTCCTCCAACTGCTATCCTGTAGGCTGATATCATAAAAATGTTGTTTTTGCAAAAACACGACCAATTTTTTTCCAAAAATTGTGGAGCATTGACCATGCAAGCTGGAGGGCTGCTACTGAACAAATGTGTTCTGCACAAATATACCCTGGGACGATTTATTAGTTTCCCCGATTGCTGCTTTCTAGCTAAAGTAATCACTTGACAAATTTGGAAAAAGTAGGCAAAATACAGGTTACGCACACATTTCAGCTTATTTCTCTATAACGAAGAGCGATTTCACAATAAATAAAAAATCGTCCCCAGCTATTTGATGCAGGTATTGAATGGTATAATCGATGTCTCGCGAAAAAATTTACTTGAGTCTGCAAAAATTCTGGAAAATTATACTTCTTCTAAAATGTGTTAAACAAATTTTAGAAAAGCAACATTAGTTTCGTGGCATGCATTAAAAAGATAAAATGTCAAGCCACATTTTGATATAAAATGGCTTCTTAACTCCAAGTAATGAATGAGTAATAATGGTGCAAACGTTATGTGACCAAAGGGAATCACCACCTTAAATAAAAATCAGGTTTTGAAGAAATAACCCAGAAACTTGGATTTACTTAATGGTCACTCAAAAATGTCAAGGAAGATCTCAGAAAATGGGCTAAGTTAAAGATTTTCATGGTCGTAGCTACATGAATGAACGTCCAAGCTGTATGTGTATTTATGTGTGACTAAGAGCAGGGTTGCCAATCTCTAAAATATAACTAATTCTTCAGGAAATGAAAGGGAAGATTAGTTAAATCCGCATTATACGGTCAGGGTGTCATTAATACAAGAAGAACAACATCATAAATTGATACACGCAGTAGTCAGCTAGGTGGTCTGAATGGAAATTCTTCAATATTGCCTCCTTGTGAAAAAGCGGGTGCCTTTTCATTTGGATCTTGTTACCCCCAAGCAGATAATAATTGCAAATATCTACATTTTAATGAAGAGCTGGTGCCTCTTCATTAGGACAGCAATCTTAGGCAACTTAGGCCTTATTGTCAATCACCCAAAAACCAGAAGAAAAGGTTCTAAGTCCACCAAAGAGGACGTGTAATTCTTCTCTAGCAACAAACAACAATTTCAAATTATCGTCCAATTCAATCATATGAAGATTGTTCACTGGCATACGGTAGCTATTATACAGTATTAGGCTTAATTGGCAATAACACGTAGTTGCGACTGCATAAGGCATAGGTAGGCATGTTTGACGTTATTAACATTAATTTTCCATTTCTGATGATTAGTTAGGTTAAATTAGTACTGGTATGAGTTAGTTAGTATTAATTAGGATCAATTAGTGCTAATTAAGTAATAATTACGTAATGGGTGAAATTTTATGTGGAAACACAACATAGGCTCAATCGAAAGGCAATTCGACGCTGATTCCAAAAATGTAAATTTTATCTCTTAACTCCCAAAACTAAGAAAGTTATGGGCAAAAATGTTTTAGTGAAATGTTTGCCATTTCGTAATTGTACTCTAAAAAGATGTAACATAACTAAAACTTACGTAACCTTTATGTTAAGTCCAGTCATATTGTCTGGAAGGCTGTCCTCACATGAACTTTGGGCTGGCCTTTACTCCAGCAGGAGAATTGCCTCTCGAAAAGAGAGTTAGTACACACCTTTTCTATATCCTATTGGTTTGAAGGGGGCCTAGTTGCCTCAAAAATAAATTAAACTAAAAAGTAAAGAAATTGAATCTAGGTAGTTAAGTACGTAGAATTCATTAATATAATTTTTATTTAGCTAGAATTTACGTAAAAACGACTATGTGCATATTTTTTCATCTTTTCCTGTTTTATTTTCCTCCTTGTTCCTGACTTCTTGCTCTCGACTTGTTGGAAACAGGGAGTTTCCAGTAGCAAGGAACAATTGTTGCCGAAGACAAATGACCGGCACGTTTTGTTTTCGGCCAAGAGTCCAAGCGAATCTCAAGAGTGAGGGGCCGAAAACAACTAAATTATAAACTTTTATTAACCGTGGCAAAATAATTTATTCAGTCAGTCTAACTTATTAGAGTCTCTCCTGTTGGGTATAGGCCCAAAATGGCCAAAATTTGGTAAAATTCCGTCAATTTTTGGGCAAGTTAAGAACATATATATTGTCTCTTGTCCCTTTCGTTACGTTTACGTGTAAACCCAAAACTTTATAAAATTCGCCCAAGTTTCGACCCCGAAATTCATCAAAAAGAGGACCAGTTGGGGGCAATATTTCCCCAATATCATTAATCCGACCCCTCACCTGGTCCCCGGGCCAAAAAAGAGCCTGGACCTTACATGCAAAAGATAGGAAGCTTCTAGAAACTTCTAGAAGCTTCCCCCAAAATTAAAGGACACCGCTTTTATTATAGGTTGTCAGCGAGCTGTCGCTCGCCCCAAATTTTCAAACTTCTAATCAGCGTTCCTCTAGGTACGGCCGAAAGCGGCCGCTAAAATGTCCCTTCTTCCCCCGTGTACTGCTTCTCGTGTCACTGGTGTGACATGGGAATATAGCAGTACACACCCCCAACCTCAGAAAAATCTAGGGATCTCTCTGGCCCTTGGGCCAGAGAGGAAAACTGAGCAACATAAACCCGAACACTAACAACTTGAGTGGCCACATGGACCTTTTATGTCCGGCCTTATTCTGCTGACTAGGACAAAAAAATTAGGATTTGTATTGTGGCCCTTTTTGGCCGAAATTGCTATATATATTTGTATTTTGGCCTTTCGGCCCTTTTTCTGTATTTTAAGGCCAAACGGCCATCGCTTTCTGAACCCAAAACTACGGTCAAGAGGCCTATATTCTGTGTTTGTAGATCTTTAATTCCTGATTTTTCAACACTTTTGGCCTGAAGGCCAGTCTTATGTTTTCTAGCATGATGGGCTTTCGAGCCAGTTTAATTTCTTTACCCTTTAATTTAGTTATTATTTTATGATTTTAAATTCAGGGCAGTTCATGTAAACCCCTCCTGTTTGACGGAGGTCTTGAGACATGCCCACTCTTTCTCTCTTTACGTTTCTAGTTCGCCAAGCCACGGCCCAAAATTATGTGTCTTTTCTAAACGAAAACTTCCTTGTTTCTTCTCTCTTTCGTTGTCACTTTGTGGGTTCATTTTTATAGTATTTAACGGGATTCTTGAGTGGGACCTAACCCTTAAGTTTGAGCTAGAGAGCCCCTTAATTACGGCTCTGAAATTCATAAGTTAGTTAGCAGAAGTGTTCTCCCCACAGCCGGCAGCTAGGAGTTGCCGGCCATGACTTTTACAAAAGGCATTGCATCATTTTTAAACGCCAGTTTTGTATTATGCTTTGTTTTAGCGTTAGGTCGGTTTTTAAATTGCTAGGTATTAAAATTGTACAGGTCATTTTAAGTTAAATCCTAAAGCTATGAGTTGACACTACTTTTAAATTATTTAATTATCAAGCAGTTTCTGAGAGGAATGGCCGGCTTCCTCATCTGTCTGTAGTTTTTAATTAACCGTGTATTTAGTCTAACTTAATTTTGTTGTTCGTAATAATTGCCGAGCAATTATTACTCACTGGCTTTCCTTCCATTTTTTCTCAAAGTTTCACCAAACTTACAAGGTCCAATTTTTCACAAAATTTCTTTTATAAGGCAATTCTGTAGAATTGCGCTAGCAAAACTCGAGCTCAACAAAGTTAAAATTTTACAGTCAGATATGCACATAGAATTAGAGTTTAGTTAGATAAATGTGTCTTAATAGCTAGATGTTTACTTAAAAATGTGTGTAGTTAATGTATGAATGTTTCCCTAAATTTATGTAAAATGGTTACTCGGCTAAACCCCTCATGGAGCATGAGGTTCCGAAGTTAACCAACTTTTAGGAATGTCCGAGTTGCATGAAAGCTGATATTTGTTTTGTATGCCTGATGAGTGAGTGTTTTGATCGATTGACTGGCAACTTGCGGAAACTCCCCTTGTACGATAGGGGTTGTGAGGATTGCCATACTTGTATGAATGTTGATAAGAAAACTACCCAATTAATGATAATCAGTTCTAAATTCACGTCTCTCATTTCTTCATTAATAATTATTGTTCAATAATAACTAGCAGTCAAATTACACTCTTGAGAACCAGTGGTACATTAATTGGGATAGTTGAGTGTCTGTTTGCCATATGAGATGCAAAGTTGGGATGATCCAGAATGCTATCGAATTAGCACATTTAAATATTAATTGAAACTATCAGTAACAACCACCTAAATCATGATCGTATTAAATTTAAGATCGTCAACGTAAAGAGGAGTCTTAATCGGTCGGAAAACGTTGTCAGTACGGATTATTCCAAAAGACTTAAGGACGGGTCGAGTCCCATCGGGCGCATGGGATTTGTGCATCCGAAATTATCAAAGAAGTTTCATACTAGGCAGGAAGATTGCGTAGTTATGAATAAGTGTTTGACTGTTCGTTAACCGATCGCTGTTTGAGCGAATGTGCGAATGCTAGCCAGTGTGAGCGAATATCCATTGTCATGTCGTAATAATGTGTACATTAGGTAGTTAGCTTTATTCAGAGTCACGGGGACTCCCGGAATAGGCTTTAACTATCAGCTAGTCCTCGATTCGTCCGCGTAGGTAGTCCTATGCTCGAGGAGCGGACGAATCGCAAATAAGGGCTCCGTGCTGGCTCATTCTGCAGGTACGCTAGGTCCGTATGAATGCTTATTCGTTAGGACTGTGCCATTCGTGACCTCACTTGTTCGTGTCAACCAAACGGTCAAATTTATTCTACTTGTTAATTTTTAGTAACATGTTGGTAAAACCATCCAAATTTCTATGTCAAGCTTATATGAAAGTCAAAAGTTCGTGTTAATCGTTTTCCCAAAGGTCCAACATTGCGAAAAGAATAACACTAAACAACAACCCTTGCTCTCGATTGCATTTATTAACGAAATAACCAATTCCGGTCTGGTTTGCAGTCCTGTAACGAACAATATTGTTTCTGCTCAAACTTTTTATGTCAGCTTGTAATTCACAAAGTTAAAGGTGATATCGTCAGATACTCTCTGACTGTCACGGTCGTAAATGTTGGATTACAATTACTGACCAGCATTTGGAACTAAACAATGGAATCGAATGGCACCTATTGTAAATGGTAGCACGTAAGTAGTATAACCAATACCTGAAAATATATAAATAATAGTTAGATAATATAATAATTTCAGTCGGTACGTAAGGATTAGAAATCTCCTTGAACCATCTTCTAATGAATCACAGGAAAAGTAGCAATTCCAGGAAAGAGAATATTTGTAATTAATGTTAGTTTTGTGTAGGAAACGGATGCTTTCCCGCTCTTCGAACGCTCAAAGTTCTCATTTCGAGCCTAATTGAAGAAAACCAAATATCCGTAAAGGAATCGTGCCGTGTCAGAAATTTTCTGCACCATAAGGCAGAAAATCGCCTAAAAATTAATGTCTGCGTGAAATTCATCCATTTCAAACTAATAACACGCGAATAGTTCTGTTCTAACTAGGAATTGTCCCAAAACATGCTATTTTTAATCGTTTCGACCAAATGTTATTAAAAACTAACGAAATACCAATTTTTATCACGGAAAGCCACTTAAAGTGAGTAATGGTTGCTGGGTTTGATTCCCGCACACGTATCCTGCATTAATGGGTTTTAACCCATTTGATTCAGGTTCACCGCAGACGAGTCCTGCCAAGATTCATATCGGTCTGAGCCTGATCCTGTTGTCACTGCGAAGTATTGGTCTGAAGTTGGTATCATTGATTATCGGTAGATTTAGTTCAGAGGATTTTGATCGGATATTCGTGACTCAGTTGCTTTATTGATTTGGAACCAGTTCAGAGAATTCAGAAGGTACATTGGAGACCGGAACTTATTGATAGAGAGTTTAAGGCAGAGACATCCCTGACACGAACCTAATCAATTCTCGGGTTAACCTACAGTTGTGCCTCTGTTCAAAGAATCTAACCTTAACGTTGTTCTCAATTGACTATTGAAGTTCACTAAAAGTTCATTTAAAATGTCTCAGATTTGCTATTTTCGTCACCTTTTCCCTGGAGGCCTCTGCCTCCGTACTGTCTCTGGCTTAAGGGCTGCCGAAGAGAAGATATAGCTGATCTAAAGAAGAGAATCTATTAAACTATCACTTTAAATTATATTAATTATAATTCGGGCATCTCCTGGTAACTCCCTGCCTAGACCGACCCCTGTGTTACTCTCCACCGTCCGATAGCCGCCTTAGATCTGTGGGATTCCTTGAGAATCTTTAATACCAGATCTAAGCCCGCTCACCCGTTCCCGGAACAGAAGTGTAATATCTTTTACTTTCATTAATTATCAGTTAACTGTTGATTAGTTTGATTTTGTGATTAGACGGATAAGGAAGTTAACTTATCATACACAACTCACAAGTACGCACTGTACCTGACTGTACCCTGTAATCAATACCTGAAGAAGAGGAAACCAAAGTTAGGTTAGAGTAAAGTTTAAGCCCCGCTAGTAATTACAAGAAAGGAGGAAGAAAGAAAGAATCAGTAGTTGGAATACTAGTAACTAATCTTCCCCTATTATCGGTCAATTTAAAGTATTAACTTACCAAAAGAGTTGGCAGCCCTGGTATTTTGTACCTTGATTATATATTGTTAATGACTGAAGTGAATATTAATTGCCTAGTGCCCCCTGTCTGATTATTTTACTATCATTATTGTTACTGTTCTTAAAGTATATCAGAACCTGTTATTGTTTAATAAATCAGTGCGTATTCATCTAGACTTAGTTAGGAACAACCCTGCTGAGTCAGATCCAGCTGCGATCTTCTTGCTGAACTAGACCCTGTCGAGATCTTGCTGCTGAATCAGATCCTGTTGCGATCTCATTGCTGAAAACGATCCGGTTGCGATCATACTGTTGGGTTGGATTCTGTTGCAATCAATCTAACGACCCCTACCTCAAACGAACTCACGACTACACCCCTAACAGGTTGGCTATAGAAATCCCCGATTTTGGCAAACTACCTTTCGGGAATCTGGTACCTAAGTTCGTCTAATCAGGCGAACGCGCTGACCTTCCGTGTAAGTGAACCTACCAGCCCAATACGACCCCATTTCCTGAAATCGAATCAAACCAATCCAATTTTCCATTTAATCCAACTCAGTTCATTACATATGCCTAGGCCTCGTGTGCGAAATCCAGTTGAGTCCGATAATGAAAGTCCTGATAGGGGGCGTCCAAATTTCGCAAACGACCAAAATGTGGCGAATCAGTTAGCCTTGATTTCTTTAACAACAAATGTATACACTTCCGAAATTTACCGCTCCGATAGTCAGGACTTTCTCATGACTATTTTAATACATTGAATGACCAGTCACAGTAAATTGTTGACAGAACGATGAAAACGTCAAAAAGTCAATGCTATAGCGATTATTGGATGGTCGAGTAGCACTGACATATGAAGCACAGTCTCAAGATGAAAAACAGTTGCATACTCCATTGAAAGTATTGCTTGTTAAAAAGCTTACGTCTAGTATAAGCTGAGGGAACGGCAGCAGGGGGAATCAGAGACAGTGGAAGAATTTAAGGTGGTGATTCCCTTTGGTCACATAAAGTTTGCACCATTATTACTCATTCATTACTTGGAGTTAAGAAGCCATTTTTATATCAAAATGTAGCTTGACAGTTTCTCTTTTTAATGCATGCCACGAAACTAATGTTGCTTTTCGAAAATATTTTAAACACATTTTAGAAGAAGTATAATTTTCCAGAATTTTTGCAGACTCAAGTAAATTTTTTCGCGAGACATCAATTATATCATTCCATACCTCCATCAAATAGCTGGGGACGATTTTTTATTTATTGTGAAATCGCTCTTCGTTGTAGAGAAATAAGCTGAAATGTGTGCGTAACCTGTATTTTGCCTACTTTTTCCAAATTTGTCAAGCGATTACTTTAGCTAGAAAGCAGCAATCGGGGCAACTAAAAAATCGTTCCTGGATATATTTATGCAGAACACATTTGTTCAGTAGCAGCCCTCCAACTTGCATGGTGAATGCTCCACAATCTTTGAAAAAAAATTGGTCGTGTTTTTGCAAAAACTACATTTTTTATGATAGCAGCCTACAGGATAGCAGTTGGAAGACGATCATGCGTCGGATAATTTGTACCTGTGAGACCTTCAGATCAAAGCCCTTAGTTCAAGAAATGAACCCTTCGGCTTGCGTAGTTCAAGAAATGTTGGATAATTTGATTTCTGCAAAAATGACAAGTTTTCGACGCCAAAACAAGAAAATCGGCTATATCTCAAGTAGAGAAGAGCTAGAAACTTACTTTAAAAAGCAAAAATGTGAAGCTCAATGACATCTTTCGAATGAATATAGTCATAACAGTATAGCAGCTGCCAAACGCTCAGAAATGGGGATAAACCACTCTGACCGGAAATCTCAAATTTTTGAATCGGGATTGCGCGGAGGGTGTTAGAACGCTAAAAGAACTTATTTCGGAAAGTTTCATCAAATTTCATCTTGATTTACGCCGCCAAACAACAATATGTGCCCAAAAGGAAGAACCACCTTAAACAACTTCTTATGCCATATGCCAGACACGCTAATCCTGATAAAGGACCAGCTGAAATTGAACGAGTGGTTAAGAATCACTTTGTGTATCTGGCGCGTCCTCGAATCACAAAAGCATTAGCCTGTAAGGAATTCACGACACTTGAATCTGCAGTTGAGGCCGCTAATAAGCAGGAAAATGTGCAGCATACATTTCCCCATTCGCAGTAGACGGAACTAGGAGCTGTACAGTTCACAGTTGGAACCTTAGTGAATCAAAATCAACAAATACTTGAGGTTCTATGAAAATTAGCTGGTTCTAGTGGTACGAGGGTCAGCAAGGAGGGTCAGGCAGCTGCAGCAGTATCGGTTGATTGATATGATTGCGACAACAGGCATGGCCTGCCACATGGTGAAGCAGGTGGCGCTTGAATCGTTGTCAAGGCAAGTTAGTAATCTCACCAGGAGGATGGACGGACTCTTCGTGTCTCAAAGTCGAGAGGCAGGGGAGGCAATGTTCGGAACTGTTTTAGGTTGTAAACGCAAAGAACATGCTACTCCTGTGGAAGCCCTAGTCACCTGGCGAGGCAGTGCCCTGCTAATAGAACTGGCCAACAAGCCCCATCACGAAGCCGTGGTCAGCCGTAGGTTAATTATGTTCAGGGAAACCCATGGGCGCTGCCCATAAAGGACCCATCGGGCAGCGTTCAGCCCGTACAGGATGCCTTTCGTCAATAGTCAATTTTCCTCATACCGTCTCAAATACTTGTCAATATCAATACTGTTCTTCTTGTACTCTTGTTGCAGCTGCTGTATGTCATACTAGTCCAACGATTGGTGTTCGTGGTGGTTTGTTGCACGTTCCGGTTATCATAGGTGATAAGTCCCTTGCAGCTCTGGTTGATACTAGAGCGGCAGTTAGTCTTCTACGGGAGGATATCTTTTTAGAAGTACAAGCTAAGCTGGGTCCATTGCGGGAGCCTTATTGTTTTCCTAAGGGGGTGACTGGGACAAATTTAGATGTGACAGGATGTGTGGATGTTATTGTCTCATTTAATGATAGGACCTCGAAATTTCAGAATTCGTTTGTTGTTGTTTCTAACTGTTCACAAGCTTGTATATTAGGTATGAATTTTCTTCGGGGAGAATGTGCTAAAATTGATTAAATTGATTTCACTAGGAGGGGGGGGGGGGTAGCCCGTCCCTTGTGATTATGGATGCTGTTTGTCCAAAATCCAGAATTAACGGAACCATAGTTGCCAATGTCCGCCTTGCCCGTGCCATTACTATTCCTCCGCAACATGATGCGCTGCTGTACGCATCGGTCTCAACTATTCTGAACAATAGAGATTTTGTGTTTGAACCAACCCAAGAATTTGTCATGCATCTGCTTGTAGACCGAGCTCTTGTACGCCCTCACGTGGGGGAAATCCCTGTTGCTGTAAGCAACAATTCAATGGAATCTGTTAAGTTGTGTAAGGTTACTATACTTGGGGTTGTTGAGAGCCAAATTCTGTCCGTGTCGCCTGTGGAAATGGCAGAACACCACAGCTGCATTTCGCCTACTGACACTCAACTTGATCGGCAAAAATTGACCCATAACGGACAATCTAAAAAATTGGACACTTTGTTGGAAGCTTATTCTGATGTGTTTACTTAGACTGATAGCGACCTGGATCGCACGCATTCTGTTCTGAGGATACGTGCGTGTACCCCTGTAATAAACTGTTGTCAGACTTCAGTAAACGATTGCAAGTAGATGTTCAGGATGTGGTGCCGTTACACAAACCGAGAGGTTCCGATACACAAACTTTAGTGCCGTTACACAAACCTTCAGTCTCGTTACACAAACCGGTTTTCCCGTTACACAAACCGCGTTTCCCGTTACACAAACCGTCTTTCCCGTTACACAAACCTCACACCTCTAAATACTAGGAAGTAACAATTATTTTTAACAATGATAAGTAGAATTTTCCTACTTTCAAAAGATTTAACTGTAAGCAAACTGATACAAAGTCAATTATAAATATTTAAAACGGATCAAGTAAACAATCTCCCCCCCCCAAATTCTCAAGTAAACTATCTCCCCCCCCAACGCTATAAATCTTTCAGAACTTAACCAATTTAGCTCAAATTTTGTGTGGATGCATTCCAACACATGTCTGATTGATTGGTAATAAAATTTTAAAATTTTAAAAAATTTCAATTTTTAAGTTTTTTATGGGGGGACCAAGGGGAATCAAAAAATTTTTTGTCGTCAATTTTGCTGAAACATTGTGTTTAGGGGTTTTCGGGATCGTAGAACACGAATCTGAAGTCGGTTTTTCGATTCAGCTTTTCGTTAGCTCAGTATGAGCTAAAGTAGTAAGCTTAAGATGTAAGCTTGTACTGAACCAACGAAAAGCTGAATCACAAATCCGACTTCAGATTCGTGTTCTACGAGCCCGAAAACCCCTATACACAATGTTTCAGCAAAATTGACGACAAAAAATTGTTTGATTCCCCTTGGTCCCCCCTTAAAAAACTTACAAATTTAAATTTTTTAAAATTTTATTACCAATCAATCAGACATGTGTTGGAATGCATCCACACAAAATTTGAGCTAAATTGGTTAAGTTTTGATAAAGTTAACATCAAGTCCACTATCTCCCCCCCCCCAATTGAGGCTGGGGGGGGGAGATTGTTTACTTGATCCTTTAAAACTAATCAAGAAATTTAGGCCTCAATTAAAATCATAAATTGCGTTTTGTATGAAATTAAAGCCACTTCAGCTTCTTTGAAGATTATGAAAATTATGTAATATTACATTTGGTTGCTGATATTTTAGCATACACTAAAAATTTGTGTCGGTAGAGCGCTAAAACAATACAGGTTAATGGTTTGTGTAATGGCACTATTGGTTTGTGTAACGGCACTTTTGGTTTGTGTAACGGCACTTTTAGTTTGTGTAACGGCACTTACGGTTTGTGTAAGGGTACTGTTGGTTTGTGTAACGGGACGGTTTGTGTAACGGGAAAACACCATGTTCAGTATGTGATATCCGGTTCTAGCAAAGTGAGAGAAGATGCAAGGAGAGTCAAAGATAAGCGAGCAGACTAAAATAGTGGCACCTATTCGCCCTAGACGACCGTTCCCTATGATTAGTCAATAAGATAACCGCTAGATTTTACTATTGTAAATACAAAACGCTTATTCAGACTTCAATATAGGCATACAAAACACTAGAAAATACGGGGAGAGCACGACAATGGAGTACAAAGAGCACAAGGGAGGGCGTTACCCTCTCACCAACACAACACCTAAACAACTTACGGCACCCACGAAACCGACAAATCACCCCCACCCCAAATCATTGACAAACAACAACTGCCCGACTGACACGACTAACTGACTTTCAACCAAACATTGTAAAATATGCAAATTACGTTGTTATGCAAATGAGCTAATCGCGCCAACGCGCATTTCTTTATGAAATATGTTAGCCAATAGGTATTATCCCACAATATATCCCCTCTTTTCCGCCGCCGGCCCCCCGCGCGGCGACCACCACAGGCGACAAATTGTGATGGATGAGAAGAGATGAATATTAAAGTCAAATGGTATCTGAATAGTTGAGTTTTGATCTGTGACTGTTGTGAAGTTATGTGACAGCTTAGTATAGTTGCTATAGTACGACCAAAAAATGTGTGTACAAACTTCGACCGTTTATAGCAGATTAACCTTTGGAGCAAACCCCAACAATGTATATATTTTTAGAATCGTCAGAAACTCGAGATTTCGAAAATCCGAAAAATTCCGGAATTCCGGGTTTCATTCACTGAAAATCTAAAATTTTTAGTTTTTCGCCAAATTTTTATCGCAATCAAAATTTTGCTTTCACGATCGAATAGAGCTGGTCCCGCTTCATATTTTGCTCTTACAAGTTTTTCACGAAAATTCGCCCAGTTTCCGGAATTCCAGGTTTTCAAAATTTCCGGATTATAAACATTTTCTCCAATACCCACAAGATGGGTGTCATTCGAAAGCTCTTATCACACTGAA
>JASAND010005750.1:0-35089 GCA_030248195.1 Trissonchulus latispiculum | reverse complement strand
TTTTTGAAAGATTAAACTTTAACGGTTAAATTTTAATCCTTCAAAAATTAAATAAAAAATTTTAAAAGCCTAAATATAAAATTCTAATTCCAAGATACCGCAGTTCATTCCAGCGTTATTTTAATGTATAATTTGTCCAGATTCATCAACGTTTGTCGGGAGATTTTTTTGGCGCACGCAAAAAATTATAACTTTTTCAATTTCCTATGTTTAACACACGAAATCTCGTATTTGAGGTAAAATTACTCGACACCCGTAAGAGATGCGACTTTAATTTAAAAAACTCGTTAAAATATACCATATTGTCAATAAAATATGTGAAAATAAGCAAGATCGGAGAAAGTAGAAAAAATGACCCAAAATGGACCCAAGCGAGATCGGGAGAAAGTAGAAAAAATGACCCAAAAATGGACCCCCCTCCCTTAAGCTTTGTCTTTATTGCCACTGCATGAAAATGATTAGCTCAGTAGTGATTTGTGTAACAGCTTTGGAGAAGCTAGAGCATAGGCATGCACGGGGGGCTCCTTCAGGGGCTAGGGGGTCTCCCCAGACTTCGATCGCCCCCCCCCAATTCGGGTTTTCCCTCCCCAGTACCCAAAAGTGTTCGGAAAAATACGAAGTTGAGGGTAATTTCTTAAAAATTTTCTGGCTTAGCCTGTTTCAGCCATTTTAGCATTTCAAACATTAATTTAGGCTAAAAGTTGTCAATGTTTTGCTCTTTCGAAACCCACCCTGAGGGGGAAGGCGCCGACATCCCTTTGAGAAATTTTAGTCCAAGAAAAAGCCAGTAGGCTACGGCGATAATTTGGGCCATCTTATAGTTTTTTAAACGTTCTACGTTATTGTACTAAATTCAAAATTACAAATAAAATTGCAATTTAATTCGGAGCAAAGGCAGTTGTTAAGAAGTATACGTATTAAGAGATAACGATTCCGTTCTAAATTTTCCTTCAAATGATTGAGTATGTTATTGACATCTAGGGTTGGTTTTTCCGGAAAAATATTGCCGGAAAAACCTGTTTTCTGGTTTTTTCCATTTTTTCCGATCACCCCAAAATTCACGAATGTGCTAAAAGTTGCGTTATATTCATGTTTCTGCATGCATAGATGCAGTTTTCAAGAATTTAATAGCCCCACCGGGTAGTGCACTTTCACAAGCGCTTACAAAGGTTCCAGCATTGATTACAGGAAGCTTCAGCAGACGATACTGTAGAGTAAACTTTTTAGTAGCCAAAATTAGCTCAAGTTTATGAATATCGTCTTATAGTCTCATTAAACAGTGTTTTTGATAGTTTCTTAGTGTTCTGATTTCATAAATTTAGGGGAGGGGTTACTAATGGTTTGCCCCTACTTTGTCCGATTGGCCTACTTTTTGGCGAGGATATAGAGCATGGGTGTGGTCAAAAATATCGGGTGCTGAGATCTTAGCTGCCTTCCAGCAATGTGCAGCCGTCACGTTTATGTGCCTTTTTCCACAACTACCAACATAATTAAAAATTTCTACTGACTGCTAGGCCCAAGAATCAAAGCTGCCATTTGCCAATATGATTTTTGGCACATATGCCCCTACCTGCACAAAAATACTAGACGTCTGTATCTTATCTGCATCTAAGGGAATTACTATTCAAATTTTAAGTTTTGGCAAAAAATTGGCTAACGAAAGGAAAATTTTATTACTGGTGTGAGCTATAAGGATGTAATTTGGCATAAAAGGAGGCCCTATACGAGTACTCATTTGTGCCAAATGGCAAGAAATTCTGCGGCGTGAACAAATTTTATGTCGACTTTAATCTTCAAAAATTGCCAAAAACGCCTTTTTTGGGCAACGGTATATATATATACCCCAAAAATCGAAAAACTCTAATTATTTGAAATTAAAATTTTTTTGAGATATTTGCACTCAGCGAGGTCGAAGACACGCCCACAAAAGATTTCAGCTCGATTAGATGAAAGTTTGCAACTTCTATAGCTGCAGAAAGCCTCTACACAGGATCCGACAGATCCTGTGATTAAAGATTAAAGTTGGCATAAAAATTTTTTCACGCGCAAATGAGTACTCCTATAGGGCCTACTTTTATGCCAAAGTACAGGCTTATAGCTCGCACCCATGGGCGCACCCAGGGGGGGGGTTTGGGAGTTCCGACCTCTCCATTTTTGTCCGACCCCCCGGGAATTTTTGGGAGAGAAGGCAAAAATTGCGCTATTTTCAGTGCATAAAACTAGAAAATATGAAAATTTTTAGTCGCCTGCGGCGCTCTTCTGTCTCAATTTTTCAGATTTTCGTCGCCTGCGGCGCTTTTCTGTCTCATTTTTTTAAAATTTTAGTCGCCTGCGGCTCTATTTTATTTCAACTTTAAAAATGTTTCGCGTCTGCGGCACTTTTGTAGCTAAAGCTTTTAATTTTTCGCTTTTAATAGCTTTTAATATCGATTTCTAAAAATTTTCGCGCCGGCCGCGCTTTTCTAGCTTAAGGGGGCGCTTCCATTACCGGGACCGGCTCTCCTGCATTCAATTCTCAACCAATCTCTTTCAAATTTTCAGCAACGATAGTTGGTGTTAAGTACTAGTTATTTGCTGAGTTTGAAAAATTTATTGCTTGGCTTGCAACTTACACAAGAGGGATAATTTTAAATTTTCAAAATGGTGTCACTCATTAACGGCTAAATAAAAGTAGCTCAAATTTTGCACAAATCAATAAACGGACCTAATGCAGGGGCACTTTTTTCATTTTTTTGATTTGTGCAATTTTGAGTATTTTATAAATGTTCAAAAACTTTAGAAGTCGATATCTCACGGAATTTAAGGTTTAAACAAAAAATGAAAAAAGTGCCCCTGCGTACCTCTTTAATAAACGTACATGCAAAATTTGAGCAACTTTGGTCGAAGCATTTATGAGAAAGTTAAATTGGAAAATTTCGCACTAATTGCTTTTGTTTTGCACATATAATATGATTTTAATACTAGCACAAAAATACTAGACGTCTGTATCTTATCTGCATCTAAGGGAATTACTATTCAAATTTTAAGTTTTGGCAAAAAATTGGCTAACGAAAGGAAAATTTTATTACTGGTGTGAGCTATAAGGATGTAATTTGGCATAAAAGGAGGCCCTATACGAGTACTCATTTGTGCCAAATGGCAAGAAATTCTGCGGCGTGAACAAATTTTATGTCGACTTTAATCTTCAAAAATTGCCAAAAACGCCTTTTTTGGGCAACGGTATATATATATACTCCAAAAATCGAAAAACTCTAATTATTTGAAATTAAAATTTTTTTGAGATATTTGCACTCAGCGAGGTCGAAGACACGCCCACAAAAGATTTCAGCTCGATTAGATGAAAGTTTGCAACTTCTATAGCTGCAGAAAGCCTCTACACAGGATCCGACAGATCCTGTGATTAAAGATTAAAGTTGGCATAAAAATTTTTTCACGCGCAAATGAGTACTCCTATAGGGCCTACTTTTATGCCAAAGTACAGGCTTATAGCTCGCACCCATGGGCGCACCCAGGGGGGGGTTTGGGAGTTCCGACCCCTCCATTTTTGTCCGACCCCCCGGGAATTTTTGGGAGAGAAGGCAAAAATTGCGCTATTTTCAGTGCATAAAACTAGAAAATATGAAAATTTTTAGTCGCCTGCGGCGCTCTTCTGTCTCAATTTTTCAGATTTTCGTCGCCTGCGGCGCTTTTCTGTCTCATTTTTTTAAAATTTTAGTCGCCTGCGGCTCTATTTTATTTCAACTTTAAAAATGTTTCGCGTCTGCGGCACTTTTGTAGCTAAAGCTTTTAATTTTTCGCTTTTAATAGCTTTTAATATCGATTTCTAAAAATTTTCGCGCCGGCCGCGCTTTTCTAGCTTAAGGGGGCGCTTCCATTACCGGGACCGGCTCTCCTGCATTCAATTCTCAACCAATCTCTTTCAAATTTTCAGCAACGATAGTTGGTGTTAAGTACTAGTTATTTGCTGAGTTTGAAAAATTTATTGCTTGGCTTGCAACTTACACAAGAGGGATAATTTTAAATTTTCAAAATGGTGTCACTCATTAACGGCTAAATAAAAGTAGCTCAAATTTTGCACAAATCAATAAACGGACCTAATGCAGGGGCACTTTTTTCATTTTTTTGATTTGTGCAATTTTGAGTATTTTATAAATGTTCAAAAACTTTAGAAGTCGATATCTCACGGAATTTAAGGTTTAAACAAAAAATGAAAAAAGTGCCCCTGCGTACCTCTTTAATAAACGTACATGCAAAATTTGAGCAACTTTGGTCGAAGCATTTATGAGAAAGTTAAATTGGAAAATTTCGCACTAATTGCTTTTGTTTTGCACATATAATATGATTTTAATAAGTTGCATAGTGCATTTTATAAAATAATAAACAAATCCAACACAAAAGCATCATGAAATATCCTTTAGAATTCATTTTCGAACTGCTAGTTTTTACTTTGCTAAACGAAATGAGAATGGGCAACGTAAATTTGCCAATTATTCAACCGCCTGTAACTTTTGATAGAAACCACGTGCAGAAGTGATATGCACATCGTTGTAAAGCTCTTTTTATGCTCTTTCACATAGTGCATTCGAATTAATCGTTTGGGGTTTTAATAAAATTTCGATTTTTTAAGCCATAATGGTAGCTAGCCAAGCAGATGGTCTCAGTTACTGAAATTTTGTCAAAACATGCCCCGCCAACCAAAGTAACTTCAGTTGGGATTTCTTTAAAATTGAGCAATGGGTCCAAATTTTACATCAATAATCCCGATAATGGAAGCGCCCCCTTAAGTTTTTTCAATCGTTGCGCCTGCAGAGCTTTTTATTCTAATCTTTTAAAAAATTCTCAACTTTATTTGTTATTAATTTAACTAAATTTTTTAAAGGTTTCCATTACGGATTTTTTCATAATTTCAAAACACTTCTCAACTTCTGGGGGCTTCGCCCCCCAGGCCCCCCACGAGTGGGCTACTGACAATTAAGAATTTCATCACTTGTGCTGCAGCAACACGGAACTGTTGAAAATTCTTGCCGCTACCCCACCCCCTCCACCGTAAGAGATTTGGCAAAAGCTCGACCCCCCCTCGAAAAATTTTTAAATTTTTGCCGAAACTCCAACTTTGAAGAGTAATTCTCTTAGATGCAGATAAGATACAGACGTCTAGTATTTTTGTGCAGGTAGGGGCATATGTTCCAAATCATATTGGCAAATGGCAGCTTTGAAGCTTGGGCCTAGCAGTCAATAGACATTTTTAATTAATTATATTGGTAGTTGTGAAAAATGGGGGGTCGGGCTCGGGCACATAAACGCGACGGCTGCACATGGCTGGAAGTCAGCTAAGATCTAAGATTGACCACACCCATGCTCTATCTTCTCCAAAAAGTAGGCCAATCGGTCAGTCGGGGCAAGTCGATTTTAGTAACCCCCCCTTAACTTTCAGAACATATATATCTCGAATATTTTCCATTTTCCGATGCTTCAAAAAACCCCAAATTGGTCAGATTTAGCAAATCCTCCTACTATGACTCAGCGAAAAGGTTGTAAATTGTGCGAAATCGCCGGAATAGTTCAGAAAACATTAAATTTCGCTGTAAAAATTGTTAAAATAACACTAAGAATATTTTTCCATTTTTTCCACCCCATTGGAAAAAATGGAAAAAACGGAAAACCTTTTTCCCAGTCCTTTTTTCCGCGACCATCCCTAGTGAGTGACACCAATTAAAAACTACGTTTTTGGATAATGAGTTTCAACCGTGCACTGAACCAATACTTTTGCTTTAAAAAGAGGCTACACTAATCAGTTAATCATTTCATCGACGAAGCAGCTCGATTTTCGCAAAGGCTAGGACGATATAATCGTTAATAGGTGCCAGTTCTAGATTTCGATACAATGTGCTTCGACCCGAGGGCACCCATTGAGAAGTCACTGGCTCTCCCAGGGCGTCTAATTCTGGTATGCTACGGCTGTGGGTGAAGTGCTAGTAGTTTTGAGGTCCTGTCAGTACAAGTGGATGAGCAGGCTATTTTTTACCGGGTGGGGGGGGGGGCGGTGGGCCCCCAAAATTGACCTCCCCACCCCCCCCCCCGAAATCGCTCCCTCCCGGGATTTTCGCTTCCCCGCCCCCGGATTTTTTGAGGGCCCAAATATTGGCCAAAATAGGCAAATTTTCAAAAAAATTTCGATAAATTAAAGATATACATCTTTCGTAAAAATGGCTATTTTTAGCTGAAATCCTGGCATTTTTGAGAACTTTTTGCCCTTCCCACGTGTAAAATACGCCAAAAAATACCAATTTTTAGCTCATTTTTTCAAAAAATGTCCCCCCCCCGAAAAACCCTAAAAAATAACCTAGATGAGTGTCGTAGGTGTCCAGGTAAACGATCGTGGGGGTCATCCGTATGCGCAGAGCATGTACCACGAGCTGATAACCAACAGTATGATCCCTGTTGTTACACTCTTATCGATTACGTACGTATACTCCAAAGTCCAAATACCCGTAAGTGGGTGCCTATATGTATATTGGAACACCAACCTGTGTTTTGCTAAATGGCATGACCACTCAGCCACTGTAGTTGGAAGATAGTTAAGAAGTAGCTGAAATGTTTAAACACAAACATGAGCTTGACTGCAGCAAATAAGAAACTCACAAATCCCGTTGAAAGTATTGTAAATGTTTTACGAAACATCCTCAAAGCAAATCAGAAGAGAAGGGACTAGCACCTTCTACCGCAAATTATGTATAAACATGTCAAGCGGTGTCATACGCTTAAAAACGTATATATAGCTGGTGTATCAAAAACGTTTTATCATCGTTTTACCAACCCGAAAAGCTCAAGGGCGCTTTTCGCACAGGGGACCACAAATTTCATAGCATCGCCATCAGTTTTTCCGAATCAGTCGTTCTACATTGCCTATCTTGACTACTTCGTATCTGTCATTGGCTGTCTCTGTACCATGGCTAGGTGGGTAACATTAGCGTTGACTGAATCCTTTAGTAGGTTGCTGTAATCGTCTAATGTCAGTGTTCTAACATTGTGTCCTTTTTCAAGTTCTGACAGTTTTTCATAAAATTCTTTTCTTCCATCAAGCGTAATTTTGGGTAGCAAGTTAACGCGAAAATAAAGTTTTTAAAGACCTATACTGTAGTATGCCAGAAATTAAAGAAAACTAATCGTAAACCTGCAATTTTAGCGATATAAATCAAAATTTTCAGTGAATGTTACAAAAGGATTGCTATTTTTAGAACAAGTATTCCTAACAAAATTTTCATCACCTTCAAAATCTCTTACCCCTACAGACTTTTGGGACGCCACCAGAGGTTCCTCAAGAAAAAACGTTATAGAATAAGCTGACGATGACTCACATACTGAAAATTTAGGCGCGTAAATAACGATGTGACACGTTTTGCTATTTGACAGCAAAGCTACTTTAAAAGAATTATGGATAAACAAGAGCGGCGGAAGAGCAAAATTTTTTCAATACGATGTATTCTGTAGTTGATAACTTTTAAAGGAATTCAACTTTTGCTTGAAAAACTAAAAGAACTTTGGTGGAGTTTTCTAAAAAATATGGCGAAAACGTGGTTGTAATATTGTGACTGCAATTTCAGCACCGATTTCCTCCATTTAAATGACAAACCTCCATCGCTATAAACTCCAAAACCAAAATTTGACCAAACTTTTTTGCTACTTGTACTCGTCGTGCTGATTCTGATGATACCAAATGTGTCTGGCATGGTGCTCGAACGGGTCTCTAAGAGCCGCGCTGAGCCTTTTACACCCATATTATAGGGGGTTTCGCTATCGTACCCCCCCCCCCTAGAATTAACTTTCAAAACAGAAGTCTAGAATATTTTTCCAGTTTTTTCCGATGCTTCGAAAAAACCAAATACAATTTGGTCACATTTCGCACATACCCATCTATATACTATGACCCACGCAAAAGGCTGTAAATAGTGCGAAATCGCCGGAAAAGTTCAGAAAACATTTTATTTCGTGTAAAAACCGTTAAAATAACAACACTAGGAATACTTTTCTATTTTTTCCACCCCATCGGGAAAACTGGAAAAGACGGGAAACCTTTTTTCCAGTCCATTTTTCCGCGCCCATCCCTATAATTATGCTAGACACATTAGTTTAAATCTAGAGATATACATTAAGCAACGTTACAGTTCACTAAGCTATAATAAGGACACACGAATAGTCTGTATATATACCTACTCGCCAGCAGAGCGGTCTGTATTGAGCTTCATCGGGAATACCTGAAAACAGAAATCAAAGTCTGTATCACGGTTTTTTTTGGGCAAAATTGGGGGGCATTTGCCCACTTGGCCAAAAGTTTGCCCACTCAAATTTAAATTTGCCCAGCGGTTTGCCCACTGAAAAATTGGACCACTGACGTAAAAGAAGTGAACATTTCTGTTAGGGTTTTATTGCTAATTTTCAAAAAATCTTCAATTTTTTCTGGGGGGCTGCCGCCCCCCAGACCCCCCGCTGGGGTTCCTGTGTCACTGCAAAATTGTAACTTGATTAGCTTTACTTCACTTCACTTATTGTCTATTTCTAAATAATATGTCTCCTCGAAATGTTGCAAAATTTGTATTTGTAAAAAAGATATATAAATGTATTTATAGAAAAATGTAACTGCAGAAAATCGAAACTATGACTCATGGGCGAAATGACACATGTGCAAAAATATCAAAATTTGAAAAATTCGTTCAGCTTCTGGGAGGCTGCGCCCCCCAGACCCTCTGCTGTTTTAATATGTTTCAATATGTATATAAAGAACCCTGCATTGTATAAAAACTAAGATTGCTTAAGGCACAACTAAAGAAAACGACAGGAAATTCGATGGTACGGAATAAAACACGTTATTAATTATATAAAGCAAAGTTAAAATTAAGGTTAAAAATCGCTTAGCAAAATTTTGTAATTTTGCCCACCGATATCTAAGTTTGCCCACTCAATCCTAAGTTTGTCCACTAAAATGCCCACTGGCCGTTTTGAAAAAAAACCCTGGTCTGTATGAATGGTCAAGGAAAATCTATCCGGAATCTCGTATTTTCCGAATTTTCAGTGCTTTCAAGGCCGCTTATAAATTACATTCATTTTATAAACTTCAGTTCTTTAGCCTCGGAGGGAGACAATTCTCACAGAAGTCGACGGAGAGACCATATTGCCAGAAGACTTCTGGCAGATGTGGAATCACGTAAGGTATCAATAAGTAAGATTTCCTCCTCCACAGCATCATTACTGGGATAAAGATACGTAATTTACTTAACGCTTACGTCAGCACAACGTAAGCATTTTGGTTCAAACTGTGGATGGACTCCAATTTCCAATATCATAATGTAATCAGACATGGGATAAAGTAACATACACCCCCAAGGCCCCAAATAAGGGTATATATGAAAACGATGCCCATCCTGGAAGCCTGATAGGCCCTTTGAAGTCAACTAATGTCTGGTCATATAGCAACATTCTATGGGTTCATACAATACAAAAAGAGACCCCTCAGCCCTCACGTATCATATATCATATTCAAAGAAATTCATTTCAGCTAAAGAAGAAACGGTCTGAATCCTACAAGGCACTTTCTGAAGCAATTTGCAGGTTTTTATGTTTTTTGGGTGCCCGTACAATATAGTTTGGGAGGCTATTCCATATTGGAGCTACCCGATTACTGAAAAAATGTTTTCTGCAGTCTAGTCTTGTTCGCTGGCAGTGTATCTTAAGGACGTTTCCTCTGGTGCCAGTTTCAGCTGCAAAAACAAAGAAATCAGCCGAATTCACTTTGTCAAATTTGTATATAATTTTATAAGCCTGTACCAGGTCTGCCCGCAGTCTTCTAAGCTCGAGAATTTCAAGGCCTGTTTCTTCCAATCTATCAGCAAAACTTAAATCCTGCAGTGCAGGAATTCTTTTTGTGAAACGTCTTTAAACATTTTCTAATTTACGAATGTCACCCAGCAAAGAAGGGGACCACACGCAAGAATTGAACTCCAAAATAGGTCTTACGTATGTTTTAAACATAGCTACCAAAAAATTTTTATACCCTAACCCATTCTTTCTTACGTACCATTTTGTCAGATAAGAAAAAACACAAACTTTTCGAATAATAATCTGATAACTTGTTGGACTAAGGATTTCCATACATTAATCGATATATATTACAAGGCAGTGCCTAACCTGTATCCAAAAAAAATTTCAGTTTGGCCAACAGTTGCGAAAGTTTGAGGCTTAAGTTTAAAAATCCATTTTCTTAAGTTAATCTTGAGCTTTCTCTGCTAGATCTGACATGACTGATTTATAACAAAATTTTAAAAAGGGTGGATAACCGAAAATACTTTAACCAAAAATAGGGAGATATCCAGATATGAAACAATATCCGCTGCCGATCACAAGAAAAACAAGATTTTTAAGTTTTACATAGAATCAGACAAACATACAGAGAGAAATTAAATTTAAATTACACAACGTTTTACACAATGCACAATCCCAGCTTATTTACTCAGTGTTTTAAAAATTAGCCTGAAAAAGTAAACATAATAATATCAGCGTACTTTACCTCCAAAACTCAGCTGTTCTAGTTTCTGGACATTGATACAATCACTTGAAAGAATTTCTTCAAGCGCGACTACCCTAAAACAATTGTGTCCAAGCTTAAACAGTAAGATCATAGTCAGAAATAACCCTTAATCCCTTCCCGCATGTCAGTAAAAGCATAGGCTGGTTCACGATCGAAGAGAACTACCTAACATACGTACGTACGGCCATAGGATAACGTGGGGGGAAGGGGGGGTGCAGACCCCCCCCAGACCGACAAAAAACGGGTAGACCCCCTCAACGAAAAGAAAAAAGGGCAGATCCTCTCGTACAGAAAGGAAAAAAAGTAGACCCCTCAGCGGTTTTCACTGAAAATTGGAAATTTTTTAACAAATTTTAGCGATTTTTTCAAAAAATTTCCTAAAAATCGCTAAAAATTGCTATTTTTCACTAATTTTTGGTTAAAAACATTAAAAACTCGGAATTTTTGCTAATATCGGGGCAGACCCCCTTAAAATTTTGGATTTTTTCAGGGGTAGACCCCTCGCCGAGGTCGGGGTAGACCATCCCAGAATCGGACCCCGTGTTAATGTACGGCAATAGTGACTGTGTAACGTGGGGGAGACCATCACATGGCATTAAGCAGGAACAAACTCCTGCTACTCTCTCACCGAAACGGCGTTTATAGTAAGTAGTCACAAAAAATCACCCCAAAAATTCACAAAGAAATCACCCACCTAATAGACGGCTGAGAAGCCTCACTGGCTTCGCCTCCGGCGGGTGATTTTTTGTGAACAAATTCACAAAAGAAAAATAACTTTTTAAAAAAGCCTCTATGCAACCGCTAGGGCAAAACTAATGCCAAATTCGAGCTCAGCGACCCGAAAAATCTATATATATATATCGCGCATGTTGTAGGTACCTCAACCCTCTTCTGGCAGACGGTCCGGCTGGTGGACCCAGCCCAGATCCTCCGGTCCGGACGGTGCACCCGGCCCGGACCCTCCGGTCCGGACTCGGGGGGTGGCCAGGAGAACCTATCTGGGCAAAACCTACTTAAAAACTAATGCCAAATTTGAATTCTACGCACTGAAAAACCTACAAAGGCGAGTTTTTAGACTTATGGGACTTTGAAATAAAATGTTTGGACAGTTATAGTCAAGCGGGAAAAAACCCACTCGCATATGCGGAATAGCCCACTTCAAGGGCTTACCAGTATGAGCTATATAGGATTTTAATAGCCTATCTTGAAGAGCATCCAAAACTACCCTGGAGGGTATATTATTGTAGCCCCCGCTGCTTCCTTGCAAATTTTATGGGACTTCTACACTATAGGATGCTTAAACTGCCGAAAATAAACTATATATTTCTAAAAATTTCCAAAATTTGCACGTATATATATAAACATGCAAAATTTTCAAAATTCAATCTTTTCTAAAATTTTTCAAAAACGTTGGTAATTTTTGATGAAGACCTGTTAAAACCAACCCGCTCTTTCGAATGGCACTGTCAAAACTGTTCTGACACGCTTCCAGCAAAAAATGGGTTTTTTCCCGACACGGAAAACCTTAATTTCTCCATAACGAAAGGGCAGTATATATGAAGGTTGTGCTTGCTCAAACCAGTCGAAAGTTTCGGTCCAAGAAAAATGTGGGTTTTTCCCGGCCAATTGATGGGCCATTAAGTATGCCCGATTATTGCAATATCGAATGTATATTTGCTAATTTTTAAGTGCTACAGCTGCAAGACTTGCAAGCTGTTGCCGTTGCTAATGCTACATGCGGCTTTACTATATATATATATATATATACGTATATATATACGTATATATATACGTATATATATATATATATATATAGAAGCATATCATGTCCTTTGCGGAGCATGCGCCACATAGATTGCCTATGTGGACGCAGCTGGGCTTAGGCTTAAAAAATGGCTTAGGCTATATATATATATATATATATATATATATATATATATATAGTCTATGAGTAAATAAAATGTTTGTCAGCCATCGTAGCACTCAACAACAAGTAAGAAGGCAGACATGGGTCTGGGGGCGCAGCCTAAGCCTAAGTAGAAAATTTTTAGAAATATCACGTTTGAAACACAATTTTTCCAGCAACTTTTGCCTCTAGTTGAAGTTAAATACAGCTGCATCAGGCTTGCGCCAGGGCTATTTTCATTTGCGTCACACGAAAAAAATTTGCGCCATGACGCAGACCCTGACGCAAAAAACTATGCTTTGGACCCAGGAGCCGAGAACCAAAATTCGAAGTTCTGCATGTGCAAACGAAACTTGGAGGACCAAATTTTTTACATTTATCATCTTACATTATCTATTTATACACGAAAAGAAAATTTTCCTTTATTTATTCTTTTTTTGATTTTTTGTGAATAACCAAGAGTTTTTCAAAATCGATTTCATCAAATTGTTCAGAAAGAAATTAAGTTTTTCATTTTTTGGGTGTATAAATTTAGTTGAATTTTTCTCATTGGTTTGTATTCTTCCATATTTCACATTGTCCCCGCGTGTATATATTATATATAAATAACGACCTTATAATCAGGTGTCACAAACTTGGAGCATTACGACACTAGCTCCCTCTCAATACGGTACGGAAAGGGGTATGAGGGCGAAACTCCCAGGAGCAATGTAATTCGCCTCCGTGGGAAATCCGATGGACACGGCCCCCATCAAAATGGAAATTCCTACAGGCACCACCGCAGAAAAAATTTCCGGGAGGATGCAAAATTTTTCTGGGGGATCTGGGGGCGGAGCCCTCCATAAGCTGAGAAATTTTTCTATTTCTTCGTAACCTTTGTGGAATTTTTACAGAGCATTCGTTGAAATTACAATAATATTTAAGGCGCTGTGCTTGTTCATGTACCTAAATAATGCAGATGGTGGTCAAAGTAGACCAAATAGTATATAGTACGTAGTGTGTAGTGCGAGTAGTGCGAAACACGTATTATAATGGTACAAGAACCAAAAATGCTCCTTCGTCGCATGTAAAATACATATGAGTACTCTCAGGCAGGTTGTACAAACATGGAAACTAGCCTGTAAAATGCATATGAGTGGCGTTGAGGTTGTAAATTAAAGCCTGGTTCACACTGCCGAAGTTTTAAGTTTTAAGGTTTTAAGTTTTAACGTTTTTAGTTTTAAGAAATTTAGTTTTAGCAAGGATTGATTCACACTGGATTGCCAGTTTTAAGTAACAGGGTAGGATTGCTCTAGCTGTCAATCAAAACGCTATGTTCTGCACTAAAATCCTTAAAACTAGTTTTAAGACTTGAACAATTTTCAAGTCTAGTTTTAAGTTTTAAGGAGCTCTTAAAACTTAAAACTAAACTCACCCCAAAAAAACCCGCAAACTTAACACAAAAATTAAAACCAAACTACGCATTATATATACGGCATGCCACTCTCCCTCTGACTCAGAGCCATGGGTGGAAAGCTAACGAGGAAAGAACCGCTACTCCTCAACAAGAGGACTACTACTTCCCCGAATAGGCCATGGTGTTTCGGGAAACATCAGCTTTCGCAAATACAGTTAAACTTGTCGCGGTCACATCGTTCTCTCCATTTCTTTCAAGCCACAATGTTAACATGTTATGTTTATTCATTTGTTTTTTCTTTAATATGACCTGAGACTTCCTGGCCCTCCCCTGTGGCCGCGTGGTCCTGGCCGCCGTGCACCGGTGCTCCTTGTTTTCGCCTTGACCCGGCGCCTGCCGTTTGTTCCGGTTTGCGCGTTGGCCGCCGCGCCGCGGCGCCCCGCGCTCCCGCGGCGGTGCGGCGCGTTTTTCGGCGAATATTGTAGCTGCTCAACAAAATCATCAAATTGGGTTTTTGGGCGGGACCTTCCCCAAAACTAAACCCCAACGAGTTCATTGTGGACCCATGGATAGGTCTTGGGCTAAGCTTTAAAACCACTCCAGTTTCATTGCTCTACCACCTACCATTAAGTTGCAGTAGACGAAAATGTGTGATTTTTTTGTTAAAGGTTTAACAAAAAAAATCACCCGTTAACAAAAAAATCAGTGGCGGATCGTATCCCAGAGAGCAGCTAGCAACTTTTTCTGATCAGTTTTGGATAGAGCGCACACTAAATAACGTATTTAGAACCCAAAACCGCTAACCTAGTGCTCCAACTAGGGCAACTGACCCCGCCGAAGTCTTAGTGGTCACTGATGGCCCCCGACAGCGTCCAGTATGAAGTCTGGTGGCTCTAAAGTGCCGTTTTAAAGGCTAAAACGTTGTTTTTTCGTGTTTGCGAGTGATTATAACCTATTTCCAGGCATTTTGGCAGAGAAACTCAGAACTTCATATTTTGGTGGGGTATATATGACCCACGGTCACGTGACCCCTGCCGGACCCGTCCGGACCCTCCAGGTATATACCAACTGGACAGTTCGAAGTGGCTATAAACGTGTCCTAGGGGGTTTTCCAGGGCGCTGAATTCAAATCTGGCATTAGTTTTTCGGTAACTATGGCCTAATACTGACTTCTGGGATCACGTTTACCGTCGGACGGTTCAGGCCCGGCTGGTTACCAGGTTGGACTTCCAGAAGTGCCAGGCAACCTCAAAAACAACGTATATAAGGGTTTTCGAGGTTGCTGAGCTCGAATTTGACGTTAGTTTTGCTCTAGCTGCTGTTCTGACTTCAGTAACAAAACATAAAAATGATTTTTTATTTGTTAAAATTTTAACAAAAAAAATCACCCACCCCAGGACGGCACAGAGGTCCAACTGGGAGCTTCTATATATGTATCGATAGCCCACAGTCAGGACATGCCACATGCACAATATGGGTTGCCTAGGGTTTCCCTTAGTAAATAGCAGCCGAAATTCGAACTTCGGTCATGAACGTTTTTGAGGTCACTTTTGGGTACCCTCACTTAAAGGTCTGCCCTGAACGCATGGAGAGGGCCTAGGGGCTCAAACCTACAGGCTGTAATGTCGAGATGTGTGGCTATCACCATGCAAAAATTTGGGTCTCTGCGACTTTCCTGTGAGTCAGGGTGGGGTGATTTTTTTTTGTTAAAATTTCGGGTGATTTTTTTTGTTAAGCTTGCTATAGGCGTTTACACACGTGGCAGGAAAAAATTCCTGGGGACAACACAATTTCGGGGGGAATTCCCCCATTTCCCCCCCCCCCGCCCCTGGCTACGCGTCTGCCTACAGGTGCTCCTTGGCATCAGCCTGGTCAATGGCGTGAAATGATTCCACCTTTTCCTTATTCCGGGGGCATGACAACCGTCGTGTCGAATCAACACATTCGTCAATCCCCCGTCCTTAAATTATGCTACTGGACTGGTCAGCCCGCCCATTATATATATCATGTCTCGGTTACAAGGAACAAATGCGAAGACGTGTGCTTGACTTATGGATACGGATATGTCCTCATATGACCGATCGGTCGAAAAGCCCGGCATTTACAACTCCCCAAGGTTTTTTTTAGGCCATAGCTTAGGTCATGGCCTAAATTTATGAGTCGATGGCCTAAAGAATTTTGGCCGTTGAGGCCATTTGGCCTAAATTTTTCGACGAATACCTAGTTAAATTTTATTGATTTTTAAGTAAAAACAACAATTTTCTAAAAAATTTTTGCGCCTCCGGCGCGACTTTATACATTTTCCCTTGTATTTCTGGGCTGCGCCAGCCGTCAGCTAGTTACACTGTCTATTTGCACTTAGAAATACACATTCAAGTTATAATTTCATTTATATACTATTATAAAGATTTTAGAAGAAGAAATGCAATTTTAGTATGTAGTTTAACTTTATTTCTATTAGCTTAATTTTTTCTTTCTTTTGCTCAGACTCGTATGCTCCACTCCAACCTGTTTAATTTTCAATAAAAATTCATTAATTCATTAATACTGTCGTGCACTATTATTTCTATGCTAACAAGGTTCTGTTTTTGCCATTTTAAGGTAAAAACGTTGTTTTTCTTGTGTGTTGAACAGTGACGATGGCGATTTTTGTTGTTAAACAGCGATTTTTGAATATATAGCGCGTGAATACATGATAACTGTAATTTCAACAATGCGTACAATAACGCACAACCTAAAAATTAACAAAATTTGGATGGCCTAAATTTTTTGGCCGATGGCCTAAAAAATTTGAGTCGTTGAGGCCATTTGGCCTAAAGTTCGGCGACCAAAAAAACCCTGCAACTCCCAGAAGTTGGGGGAATTTTTTCAACGAATTAACGAAAGCTGGGGGCCTGGCGGGCGGGCGACGCTCGCAAAAATTATAGCAATTTTTGTTTTTCAGTAAAATCTTCAAATCTTACGTATACAACGTATATATATACAGATATAAACTTGCTTTGGCAAGCAAATAATTAAATGTCCACACACATTAAATCTACACACGTACACACCTAGCACGATACGCAGTCATTGCTTCACGGCTTGAAAATTCCAAATTTCGTGACAAATATTAAAGATATGATTTTGCTGAAACACAAACAGAAAACTACATATGAATAAAACTACAATAGTAACGCCATCTAGTGAAAAAGAAAAACCCACCCGCCTCCTCACAGGAAGAACTTGTTCTGTAAAATCATTGTAAATTTGGTGTAAATTAGTATATTTTACAACGTCTTTACTGCGCTGTAAATCCATCGTACTTTTTTATCGTAGTTTTACAGCGTTTTTACCACGTTGTAAAACTGTTGAAAAATAATTACTTTGATTTTACCACGTTTTTACAAAAGCGTAAATTTGCGGTAAAAATTGTACTTTGATTTTACCATGAATTTACTTTTTTGTAAAATAATAGTAAGAAGTTTTACCATGGTTTTTCGCATGTAAGAATTGGTTTTACCGTTCATTGCAGCTTTCTTGCCTTTCGAAACGTTTCAAACTGTTTCAAAAATGCGTTTTTTGTTATCTTAATATTTTCCTGCCAAGGTTTATATTATATATCTACCGTAAATGATTTTCATATCGATGCTGATTTAATTTTTGGAACATCAAAAGTGGACTTTCTAGACTGTCGTCAGGTACATGTATGAACAGGTGTATGAACAACAATTTCATTTTGTTTATATACGTACGTATTCATATTTTATGTATACGTACCTTTATGTACAATACGTACAACTCCAATCCAGGTTTGTTTTGAAATAGGACCTGTACCGAAATTGTTTCTTAAAATTTATATATTGTTCTTTAAGTTAAGTTGTTCGTTAGCTAAACCGTATATAGCCATGGGGTGAAAAAAAACCCACCCCCTTTTTGGGGGAAAAAACCCACCCGTCTCCTGGGTCATGGGTTGGAGATATGAGCTCCAAAACATAGCAGCGGGAAGCGCGACTCTTTCTAACCTATGTATATGCAAAGATCAAGTCATTTGGTTCACTCCTGCTTATTTTATGACATTTTGAAAATGACAACTACTTTTTGGTTCAACCATCCAAAAATTTACCAAAAGTTTGGACCGATGTAACTTTTGACTGGGTTGGGTTAGAAAAGTTTTGCAAATATCTGCAATGATGGCAACTCGTCCTCTTTGCACACAGCCAAAATTAGACCGATCCGCTGTACCGTTAGTCTGGCACATTGCCAAACGTGGCGGGGAAAAAAACCCACTTTGGGGGGAAAAACCCACCCGAATTTTTTTGAAAAATTTTTTAACAACTCAACACGGAAACAATTAGAGACTATAGCACGGTACTATCGAGCACGCTGCGTCATCCTATGCGGTCAGATTCGGACAATTTTGCTTACCTGGCTAGCTAGGGGCTAAAAACCTTAAAAGCGTCATTTCGCAGTTGGAGGACCCAATACAGGTACAATTGTGGATTTTAACAGCCAATTCTACGTAAAAACCAGTCTCTACACGATAGAATAATAAGTTTTATCAAATTACATCATTTTTAGCATTTTTCAAAAATTGCCCTATGTTTATGTGTTAAACTTTATGAAACCTGGCCAGTTGATGCAGCATTTTCAACGGCACATGAGATCTCAAAAAAAGCTACTTAGATCGGGTTTTTTGGTTCATACTAACTAAAAAAGGGTTGAATTTTACACTGGAAGTGTCAGAATTGCGATAGAACAATTTTTAAGACCTGTGAGGGGTGGGTTTATTTTCCCCCCATTTGGGTTTTTCCCCCCATTGGGTTTTCCCCCCCGCTACTTTTTGCATTATACCGCTCTAACGGTACAACTTAGAGAAGTGCAAATAGGCTTAAAAGAAAGTTCTAAGTACGCCAAGTACGATGGTATATAAAGTTCTCAGATAACTCTTATAATAAAAAAGTTCCAGCCAAAATCCGAAAATGTGGGTTTTTCCCCCATGGCTATACACAGTATATACGTATGTATGTATATACCAATAATAAACGGCATAGGCATAGGTGTACCTGGGGGGTGGGTGGGGGGAACCCCTCCCCAGGCGCGTAGCCAGGGGGGGGGGCGAGCGGGCATGCCCCTCCCGAAATCGGAGGCGAAAGAGAAAATCTTAACACCAAATGAGAATTCTAATCAATATGTCCAAAAAAATTCGCCTGCGGCACTAATTTTCCACAAAATGCCACAAAAATTGCTGCTTGCACTTGAAACCAGATTCTACAGGTTCCGATTCAGCACTAATTTCTGATAAATTTTGGCTTGCCCCCTCCGAAATTTTTTTCTGGCTACGCTAGTGCCGCCCCTCCCCCCAATGGACAAGTCCCGACCCCACCCTCGGAATTTTGGAGGCAGACCCAACCCAAATGGCCAAATCCCAGACCCCCCACCCATCTAAATTTGCCAGACCCCACCCTCAAAATTTTCAAAATTTCGGCTCAAAATTGAGAAAAAATCAAAACGTTTCCCAAAAATTATATTTTTTTCGAAAAATGACCAAATTGGTTGTAATATTGCTAATTTTTAGTTGTAAATAGCGCTTTTTAGCAAAAGCGCAATTTTTTTCTTAAATTTTTGTGTTTTAACTTAGAAACTAGCAAACTTGATGAAACCTAGCCAGTGATGCTGCACATGTTACTGTTTGGTTTTTCACTTATCGTAAGGAATATAGCAAAAATAACTGCAGATACGTATCAATTCAGCGATGACGATTTTACCTGTTTCATACATAAAATCGCGAATAGGAGTTATATATATATCCTGACCAAATGGTGGGGTTAATAACGTTCTTCTTCTAGTGTTTTATGCAGAGAGAGAGAGAGAGAGAGAGAGAGACAACGTTTTCTATATTCATTTAACTTCTATCGCAGTTTTTACACATGTCATAGCGACTGAGTCAGGATAGGTATATACGTTTGATGGACGTTTGACACACTACTCATTATTTCACATACGTATATAATTGTAACAATGCGAACAACAGTGTAAAAGTTCAATCTAAAAAAGCAAAATTTTGGGTGTCGGCGGTGGTGCGAAAAGAACACAGATTAAAAACACAGAAAACTACATTAACTGGTCCAAATTACCCTAAAACGGTTTCAAAACACATTTAAAGTGCTATTTATTACGTTTTGCTATGCTGGCAAATTAATGTAAACTTGTGGTAAATTTGTGATAAAAAGTTGTAAACTTATGGTAAATTTATGGTAAAAACATCGTAACTTGTGTTGCTTCATTTTACCACATTTTTACCAAACTTTTCGATTGACTATTAACGTGGTAAAAATGTGGTATATAAAAGTATAGCACTAACATGAGAAAAGCATGGAGCACATAGTGGTAAATTTGTTGTAAAAACGGCATTTTGAATAGTAAAATCGATGTAAAACAATGTAATATCATGGAAAATGAAAGGATTTCTTGTGGTAAAATTATCGTACCTTGCGCAAGTAAAAACGTGGTAAAAATGTCATAAATGCCCAATGGCTAAGAACCACTATTTTACCACATTTTTACAATTTATTTTACTACTGTTTTACCATGAAAAGTTCTCCCTGTGCTGGCCCATGGATTACTTGGAGCAATGTATGACCGAACAGGCCAGCAGAACGCATGACTCTCCTAACAGTTTCCTTTGGGGGGGTGTCCCCCCCCCAAAAATTTTCGACCAACTTTACCCCCCCCCCAGATTTTCAAACTTACCCTCCCCCAAATTTTCGGCCAAGATTTACCCCCCAGACCCAAACTTCCAGGGAAACTATGCTTCCTAACCCACGCATGGGCATAGGTGTAACGGGGATTTGGGTTGGGGGAAGCCCTCTCCCCCGAAATTTTGGGGGCGGGCCCCCTTTTCAGACTTCCCCCAAACCTCCCCCAGAAAATATTTCAATTTTTATGCCAAAAATTGCATTTTCAGCCATCGCTAATGCCAAAAAACATCCAAGAAATGAAGTAATTTTAACATTAGACTTAAACCTGATTGACAACATGTTTCTAACTCCAAAATAAGGTCAATATTGAGTCAGAAAGTATATAAAACTGTTAAAAACGTGTATTTCTCGCAATAATGAACACTTTCAACCAAAAGTTAGGACATTTTTGAAAAGTTTTGCAAAATTTACCCTAAAAATACCCAAATTTTGGCCAATTTTTCGCGCCCTCGGGGGCGGCCGACTACCTGCCCCCCTTTTGGGGGCCGACAAAAATTTTTGGGGGCGGTTTGAAAAATGGCTGGGGGGCTCCATAGGTGTACCAGGCTACAGTTTGCCCCCTGTGAGACCCCCCACGAGAAGGCCAGATCCCCCTTCCCCCATACCCGACCTCGACTACTCCCCAACCCAAGCCGAGCTCAGACCCCCCTCCCCTCCCCCCCCCCTAAAATGGGGTCCAAAGCAAGAAAAAAATGCAAAAGTTTGCAAAAAATATTTTGCATTTTGAATTTTTAAAAAAATTCGACAAAATGGCTACAAATCAGCTAACAACAGCAAGTCGTTTAAAAATGGCTTTTATAGGGTAATATAAGCAATTATAAACTATAAGCTTATGTTGGCATATTTTGGCATAAATTTCTCAATTTTAAAGCCTTATTTTCGCATACAAAAACGACTGAGAAGGCCCCCCCAGCCATTTTTCCAAACCCCCCCAGAAATCTTTGGGCCCCCCCAACTTGGGTGGGGGGTGTAGTCTCCCAAAAATGGGGCATTTTTAGGGAAAATTTGGCAGTTTTTTAAAAAAGTCCAAACTTTTGGCTTAACGTGTTTATTATCGCGAGAAATGAACGTTTATAACGGTTTTATGGACTTCTAGACTCAATATTGACCTTATTCTGGACTCAGAAACATGTTGGCAATCAAGTTTTCGAGTTTAAAAACACTGTCTAATGTTAAAATTACTTAATGATTTCTTGTTTTTCGGCGTGTTCGGGGGGGGGACCCCTCCCCCCAGATGGGTCGCCAACTCCCCCCTAAAAATTTTTTCCTACCCCTCCCCCCAAATTGATTTTTTCAGACCCCTCCCCCTTAAAAATTTTCAAACCCCTACCTAAATTTTTGAAAATTTTTAGCTAAAAATTCTAAATTTTTCCAAAAAATTCCAGAAATTAGCGAGAAATTGCTAGAATTCGTTTATTTAAGCTAAAAATCGTTAAAAAAAGCTGTAAATTGAGAACATTTTTCAATTTTTTAACGAAAAACCGCCTGTAACGTAATGTAATGTAACGTGTTCTTGCTCATGTCTCAGTTTATTCTGATTCATAGGTGTACCACCTGTTTGGGTTTGGGAGGGGAGTCGAAGGTCCGAATTTGGCTCGGGGGACCCCGCCAAAATCCGAAATTTGGGGGTTGGGGGGGGGGGGGGGAAAGGACCCCCCTAAACTGTACCCAAGTTTTTTAGCTAAAAATGTTCCTTTTTCGATGCACAGTACATTAAACGTATATACTCTAAAGCTTCTGTCAATAGTTTTAATATGCGAAAATAGGTCTTGAAAATTGACAATTTTGTACTAAAATATGCCTAAATTAGTCCAGATTGTGGTTTATAGTTGCAAATATTACCTTTTTATTGCCATAAATAACCATCCCCAGCTGTGTATAGCTGATTTTAACCATTTTTCGAATTTTTTTCATAAATTTTCAGAAATTACAAAAAATTTTCAAAAATTATACTATATGCATTTTTTACTTGGTTTTGACCCAATTTTAGGGGGGAGGGGGGTTTGAGCTCGGCTTGGGGGGAGTAGGGGGGGGGTCTGGCCCAGTGGCGGATCCAGGGGGAGGGCCCCAGGACCCCGGGCACCATAGGTGTGTCTGGCGAAAAAAGTGGGGGGGTGGGGGTTCAGAAAAAAGTAGGGAGGGGGTTTGGCGAAAAAAGGGGGTAGGGGGGTCGCAAAAAGTCGATTTGGGGGGAGGGGTTAGAAAAATTTTCGAGGGGGAGTCGGCGAAAAATTGGTTTTTCGTTAAAAAATTGAAAAATTTTCTCAATTTACAGCTATTTTTAACGATTTTTAGCTTAATTAAGCGAATTCCAGCAATTTTTCGCTTATTTTTGGAATTTTTTGGAAAAATTTCGAATTTTTAGCTAAAAATTTTCAAAAATTTAGCCTAAATTTTAGGGGGGAGGGGTCTGAAAAAATCGATTTGGGGGGAGGGGTAGGAAAAAATTTTTAGGGGGGGTCGGCGACCCCTCCATTTGGGGGGAGGGGGCCCCCTCCCCCCCCCCTAACACACCTATGCCGGGCACCCCCCTTTGCGATTTGGGCCCGCCCTTTCAACTTTTTTGGCCCCCATCCAAAGTTTATCTTTACTGTAAGTTTTCCTAGGTGTTTCACAATATCCAGCAGAACTGGGATTATGAAGTTGGCGATACAATTAGTGATGATAAATATGTCGTTCTTTTCGTCAACTTTTCGCGCCTTCCATCGTAGATTGTGAAATTTCAATGCATTGGCAATATTGTATAAATTTAGATAGAATGCTGCCTAGGGAAACCATGGGAAAACTTAACTCTCAATTTTAAACGCTCATAACTTGCTAACGACGTAACGTATTGCGTTAAGATTAGTATATTCTGAATCAGAAAAGTCTTCTCTATCTTTTAAGTGCTTTTCGCGCGGCGATGGGGCAGTCACGCGCGGCCATCCGCGCACGCCTTCGGCGTGGTTCTCGTTTGGCACATTTGACAAAATTTCTTTCGCCAAAACAGTTTTAAACTGCGCAAACTGAAGAATCTAATCAGAATGTTGCATATTGCCAAAGACTAGGCACACTAATTTGGTTTCCTTGATCTCAACAGTCTTAGAACGTTGAATTTGTTTCAATCAGGCATCACAACTTAGAACTATCTCTGCACACTTTCGAAAAACGTTTCTCCCCCCCCCCAGATTTTTTGACTTTCCCTCCCCCCTCTTTTGGTTTCCCCCTCCCCGAACCCCCCCCCCCCCCAGCACTTTTTGGGGCATAAAAGTTTGCTAAATTTTGCCAATAATTGGTCATTTTTTGAAAATTTTTTTCAATTTTTGGCTTAAAATCGCTTTAAACCGTGTAAAAACGCCTAAAATGATAAAAACAGGCCTTGTTCTGGGCTTATTCGTGGGGGGGGGGGGGGGCCCCCCCCCATAAACACCCTTCCCCCCCCAAAAATCGTTCCCCCCCAAAATCGCCCCCCCCCCAAAAAAGTGGGCGCCCCTTTTGGTACCAAATTTTGCCCTGAAAAAATAGCTCAGAAGGCCAAATTTTCAAAAATTTTCCGGCTTCGCCGGAGATTTTTCCTCAATTTTTGCCCTGTTCAACACTAAATCTACTTATTTTTGCTACGAAAATCAACTTTTATAGTATATGCCAGAAAAATAGAGCTATTTTTAGCATATTTTTCGAAAAATTTTCGCCCCCCCCCCAAAAATTCCTTGCCCCTCGGACCTTTGGGGGGGCCCCCCCCCCCCAAGAAGCCCCCCCCCCAAGAAAAAATCCCTAGAATAAGCCCAGTTGTTTTGACGAAAAAAGCGTTAAAATACAGAAAATTTTGCATTAGGCCATTTTTTGGATTTCCTGTGGTCCGAATTTTGGGGGGGGGGGTACTCCCCATACTTTTTGGCGGTCGACCACCAAATTTCCGGAGCTTGCCCCTCCCCCAACCAAAATTTCCGGTGAAACTATGATATATATATATACACCTATGTTCTGATTTCTTTTAGGTAAAATGGCGGAACCTTTTCGGGGGCAAAGATACAAAGAATTGCGAAAGCAGTTGATGTCTGAAGGAAAACTGTTCGTTGATCCCGAATTTCCTCCTCACAATGTATCTGTGTATTATCAAAACCCTCCTTCATATGTAAACATTGAATGGAAAAGACCGGGTGTATGTTTCTCATATCTTATTTTTGTGGACTAAGTTGCAGTAGCGTAACAATGGCAAAGCAAAAAGGGACAGACAAGATTAGGAATAGAGGTCTGGATGAATGCAGAGCCCCCTGAAATGGTACAGAGAAACAATTGGAAAAATTACCGCTGTTTGGCAAATTTTTTAAAAATTTGTGAAACATTTATATACGTTATTTGTATATACACTGTCTCCAACAGAAAGTGTTCAATGACAAGAGTTTTGGAGCTAAAATCAAACAGCAAGTCGCAGCTGAAAATGGCCTGTATAGAAATAACAAGCAGGCGCGTAGGAATGGGGGGAATTCCTCCGGAAATTGTGTTGCCCTCCAGGAATTTTTTCCTGCCATGCGTAAAACGTCAATTTTTCAAAAAATTTTCGCGCCTTCGGCGCGAATTACGTGTGTTATACCACTATAATA
Source organism: Trissonchulus latispiculum (assembly GCA_030248195.1). Classification (NCBI taxonomy): domain Eukaryota; kingdom Metazoa; phylum Nematoda; class Enoplea; order Enoplida; family Ironidae; genus Trissonchulus; species Trissonchulus latispiculum. The sequence goes on along the minus strand of JASAND010005750.1, from coordinate 9,882 downwards.
TGTGTTTCGCACTAAAAATTGAGTACCAATTACCCATTGGCCTACTTTGACCACCTTCTGCATCATTTGGGTGCATATGAACAAGCACTACATACGCCTTAAATATTTTTGCAATTTCAACGAATGATCTGTAAAAATGTCACGACGGTCACGAAATAGAAAAATTGCTCAGCTTCTGGGTGACTCCGCCCCCCCAGACCCCCACAAATTTTGCATTCCCCCCGAAATTTTTTTCTGGCTACGCTAGTGTATATATGTATATATATATATTACTTCTTTGCTTCCTTACATCAGTAAAGCATGACCGGCGTAGCCGCTTAGGACCTCAGGACCCGAAATTTGAAGTTCAGCCTTTGCAAAAGAACTTACGGGGTTCAATTTTACAGTTTATATATATAGCACTAGTTATTTATGAAAGAAATTTTCCGGCTGTATCCTAGTATTATTACATCCGGCGGTGATTTTTTGTGTACGTATATATTCGGAATTTGCAGTTTCTCTTCTGCAGGAAATTGCTGCCGACCCGCATTTGTTCGTTGAAGGTGTCAGTAGTGATGATGTCACTCAAGGTGTTCTTGGAAATTGTTGGTTTGTAGCCGCATGTTCGGCCTTAACTCATCATTCAGATCTTTGGACTAAGGTTAGACTAGCACTTAACTAAGTTTGGACTAAGGATAATTTAGATGTACGTAACTACGTACGTAACTCTTACAGAGTGTTTAGATGTACATGTTGGCTTTGTAAAAGTTAAGTTGCAGCCTGCATTTCATAGATAGTTTCAGAAAAAGTTTGCAAACTATTTTTAAAACTTGTAATTTTTAGGCTTTTGATTCTGTTTAGGTTATTCCAGACGCTAAAGAACAAGAGTGGGATGCTAGTCAGCCCAACAACTATTGCGGTATTTTTCACTTTTGTTTCTGGCAATTTGGACGCTGGGTAGACGTTGTGATTGACGATCTCCTTCCCACGCAAAATGGACAACTCCTGTTTGCCCATAGCAAGACTCGCAACGAGTTTTGGAGTGCCCTGTTGGAAAAGGCTTTTGCTAAGTCAGTTTATCCATAGTCTCTCTCTGTCAAGTGTGAAGTTTCGTTTAAAAGTTGCGTTCCAGTTCTGTTACGAAATAAAAATCTACTTTAGTCTCTGACTCCGGCTTGAATGTGGGTCGGCATATTAAATTTGCTGAAGATTTTACATATGATCTCTTATGCTATAAAACAGAATGACCCTGGCTGTTCATTGTAGTATGTATGCATTGTTTTCGGTAGTTTTTAGTGCATGTTATCTCCTGTATCTGTGTCTTGTGTCCTAATGCTTGGGGCTGAACTGACAGAGAAAATTAAAAATTTATTGTTATCTGGTTATCTTAGAAAGCTCACGTCCTGCATTTTTGTGGTTTTCCAGCACAAACTTTGTCCCCGCAATCAGTTTTACGGTTTCAACCCATCCATCTTTTTGGTGCTTCCGGTGCCCATCCGGAAGGCCCCATTTCTCTCCTGCTCCACCATGTAATGATAGTATTGTGCTTGCTTGACCTCTTGTTTCAGGTTGCACGGCTGTTATGAGGCTTTGATTGGCGGTTCGCTTACGGAAGCCTTTGTAGACATTACGGGAGGAATTCCGGAAAGCATCGATCTCACTTCTGGCTCCTACAAGACTAATCAGGAAACTCGCATGCAACTGTTCACTGATATGAAAACTGCCTTTGACGATCATGCCCTTATGGCCGCTGCCATTGCTGTTTGTTGGCTTTTGTTCTATTTTTTTACGGTTCTCAAGGGTTAATACTTTCTGAAGTACTCTTCACTTTTAACGAAAAAGAAACCATTGATTTTACTCTCAGAGCCAGATGAAGTTTGTAAACGGTGGCTTAATGTAAGCAGCTATTGTCATTACTCTTTGTTTAGGCTAAAAATCAGGATGAAGTGGAACAGTCATTGGACTGCGGCCTAGTAAAAGGCCATTCCTATGCTGTTGTTGCCGTGAAGCGATTGTCCTTGGATGCTGAACTTCAGGGGCTTTTGGATAAATTGTTCAAAAGTCCTGAAAAGGTTCTGATGATCTGTCTTAGAAATCCGTGGGGCGAAAAAGAGTGGAACGGAGCCTGGTCTGACAGGTTCGCTACACAGAACATAATATATGTATATAAATATACAAGTAATAAAAATGCTCCTCTGGAGCATGAAAAAGTAGTATGGCTATGGCATGGGTGATGGTGAGTTTGCAAAGTCAAGGGAGGACTAATCTCAAAAATGCTTAAAATGTGGGTTAGGTTCAAAAAGAGAAAAGGACTAGGTTGTGGGCGAATTAATATTGGCACAGCTTAACCTAACAACCCATATAGGCAGACTGTGAAATTATACATGCATAGGCACCAACGTTTCGATTTACTTTATTGTGCATACGTAAATAATTTAGAGAACGGGCATTCGAGTTTAATGAAGGATTTTTTTCTTCGAGAACCTCTTCATACTGTGCATTTTATCGATTTATGGGAAAGTTTATATTTCAAGAATAGTCCAACTTCTTTCTCGGGCGATATTCTATTTCTTCTTGGATTGAACCAATAGTTGTAGCACCGTATCATAAGGTCTTTGCTCGTTGCTTACCGTAGTCGTTTGTATTAATTTACGCAGAGTATAGCTAGCTAGTCGAACCGTCTATGCAAACAACTTCAACGATTATTTAAAAGCTTACGTTTTATTACTGATTGATATTGATTGCTCTGCATACATGCGACAATCGCTAAGGCGTGAATGCCCGCGAATACGAGTTGTTCGGCGAAGCTGTGTCCATATTAAATTCGCCCACAACCTAGTCCTTTTCTCTTTTTGAACCTAACCCACATATTAAGCATTTTGGGACTAGTCCACCCTTGATTTTGCAACCTCACCATCACCCATAGTACTTTTTTCATGCTCCAGAGGAACATTTTTATTACTTGTCCTTCTTTCATTTTAAAAGGTCCCTTTCTAGCAATGTGCTAATTGATGTAAAGAGCTGGAAAAATGCCACTGGCAGGGCAGAAAAGCAATTATACATACTGGTGGTGGGTTACCCACCCACAAGACGGATGGATCTACATTGGAGGGTGGTATGATGACAAAAGTTGTCCGCCTCGGCAAGGGCTTTTATTTGATACCAAACACGGCCAGTTTTGAAGACTTTCATTTTTGACCCCACCGGAACCACCCAGGGGGGTGTGGCACCCACTCACAGGCAGTGGGACCACTTTTTGTGCGTGGTATAATGACAAAAGTTGTCCGCCTCGGCAAGGACTTTAATTTGATACCAAACATGACTAGTTTTGAAGACTTTCATTTTTGACCCCCACCGGACTCCCGACCCGCAGGCCCTGAAGGTCAGGTGTCACATCCGCCGACTTCTGCAGTATGCTCATCGTCTTCATCCCCATTTACTGTGTATGGGTTTTTCATGTGAAAGTGGGACTTATAAACTTTTCTCCAAAAACAGGTGAAAATGCAAAATTTGGGCCCATCTCCTGAAAGCTACAGAGGGAAATTAGAAAATCCCCTCGTTGCTTTGTACGCATAGTCCGAAATATTCAAATAAAATAAACTAAACCGATCTAGCTGCTAGCCTGTGGAAAAAAAGTTGATTTCAACCGAAGTGTCAAAATATGTAGCAAAAGTCAGACTTTAGGGCCTTGGCACAGAGCCAAAGTTGGCCGAGTGCCAAAATGACCTTCGTTTGGTAGCATGGGGGGTACTGTCTACCAACATATCATAGTAGCATTGGATCAAAATGCCCATATCCTGTGTTTTTTTTCGTCCGAACTTTTTGCGGTCCGTGGCGCACTGCCCCAAAATTTTTTGCGGAATTTGGAAAAAAATTGCGCCACGCCTGTTTTCGCTCAAAAAACCGATTTTTGTATTATTTTATACTTTATTTAACTTTTTAAAGCATTTTAAATGCTTAATTTATCGTTTCGCAACGCCAGAGAGGAGCCTTCGAAAATTTTACGCAATTCTTAGCGCGAAAGTGGGTGAATAGAATAATGAAACATTTATCCAGGGTATTTTTTAGGGATTTTTTCCGGGGGGGGGGCGGGGGGGAAGGTTTTTTTTGCCAAAATGAGCCAAAAATGGTACTTTTTGGCGTATTTTGCATGGTGAAACACTAAAAGTTCTCAAAAATGCCAGGATTTAAGGTATAAATAGCCATTTTTACGAAAAAATCTCCGGCGAAGCCGGAAAATCTTTGAAAATTTGACCATTTTTGGAAAAAATGTAGACCTCATTAAGGGGGCAGACCAAAATCCTGGGGGGGGGGGGGCGATTTCGGGGGGGAAGGCATTTTCGGGGGGGGGGAAGGTCAATTTCGGGGGGGGGGGGCCCCCGCCCTCCCCCTGTAAAAATACCCTGTTTATCAGCAGGAATTTGTTAAAAATTGGACTTCGGAACTGTGAGTGTGTTTTCGCAAGAAGTTTGTCTTCTGAAAAAATTTTTCGCGATTTCACTATCTTGTTTTCGACATAATATATATAAATGAATACAACGTATATATTATGATTATTTAACATTACGTCGTTTTGACGACATTAAAGAAAGATCAGAGACGAATACGCTAAAGAAAGAACGCTAATGTTAAAGCTGGGAACACAATAAGAACAATTACGTAGATGCGCCGAAGGCGCAAAAATTTTTCAAGAATGTCTTTTGTAGTTCAAAACTTTTCAAGAAATTAATAAATAGTTGATTCAGAAACCGTCCATTTTCGTGTGTTCCAAGAAACTTTGCGGCCACGTGCGAGGGGTAAGTTTCGTAGAGCTGAACAGATTATATATATACATCTACAATTTTCATTTTTTAATCAACGTACGGTTCCTGCACTTTATGTGTTGTATAAAACGCTTTGATGCCCCAAACAATTTTGCAAAGGCACTTTTTGAATTATATAGTGGAAAACAAAACATAGCTGATACAATACAACGCTTTAGCATCAACACCAATCAACAACAAACAACCATAAAGTTTTGGAGTAAACTCAAATAAGCAAATGTACACACAAGGCGGGGGTCTGGGGGCGGCAGCCCCCAGCAAAAATTAGGAGAATTTTAAAATTTTTGATTCCATATCGCATTTTTTAAGCATATTTTGGCTCAAAAATTTTTGCGTACTGTGGCGCAACGGCCCAAAATTTTTTGCGTATTTCAGAAAAAAATTGCGTAATTTCGCAGTTTGTGGCGCAAAAAAAACCCAGCCCATATCGTTCCAACGCTTCGCTAGAAAATGAACTTCCGAGGAAAAATAACGCACGGTAACTATCGCCTAGTGCAAAAATTAGTTTCTAATTCGAACCAAAAGTATGGTGGTACTTGTTGTAGTACTATTCGAGTTCTTTACGATAGTAACCGTTTTACTCCTCCCGGACCTCTAATTAGCTGGCTCCAGATCAACATGGTCTCCAGAAGGCAGCGCAGACTCCTTTACACCGATATTATGTAGGGACGCTATCGCTCCCCTGCATAATTATTACGATATATAAACATTGAGAAAGAAGTATAGTTTTATTTTTGTTGTATATCTCTTTTGCAAACTCTTATTTTTGCTTGATTGACTTTGGAGTTAAAAGGTTATGTAGTATAAATCGGAGGTTATTATAAAATATAATCTGTGGAAGCGGAGGCCTGATGAGAGGGCCGCCTACCAACAATCCCGAAATAACTTTAATCATGCGTTAAGAAAGGCCAAAATTGACCATGCTAGTTCTGTGGCTGAGAAAGTGGACCGTCTTACTTGCCGTCGATGGTGGACAGCTATTAACAATGTGACTGGGCGTAAACCGAAAGACTGGGCACCAATTCTGGAGCAAAGTTGAACCCTATTTACGGAACCGTTGGCGCGTGCTGACTTGCTGAACGAAGTCTGAGGCTTCATGTCCTGGTGCCAGCCAATCCGCTCCTTTTTTCGCCAGCCGTACGAGGTCACAAATGCCTGACATTCGGTTCCGTCCCTGAATCGTCTGCAAACTGCTGAAATCGCTGGACCCCCATAAGGCCACCGGCCCTGATGGAATACCCAAAACGCCTGCCTGCAGTCACTAAGGCCGAAGCCTTGGTCCGAACAGGAGAGAGCCAATGGTCGCTGTAAGCGTTCTTACCCAGAGAGAACTAGTTTCTGCAGCTCCTGCCTGGTTGTCCAAGAAGAGGACAGCCAGCCTTGCTCTATCTGTGCTGCAACATTAGCCAGAGAAAGTTTTCTCAAACTGTGCTATGCACAGAAAGAGGACTGCAGTGGCCCGCGGATCTCGCGGATCTCCTCATTTTCTTGATGTGTATACACCTGTTTATAAGAAAGGATCACGAAGTTATCCGGCGAACTATATACAACAGACCTGGGGCTCGTTGCATGAAAGGTATTACCAAGAGTACATAATATAAGAGTGTGCCACTAGGCACACTCTATGTTATCAGAGCAAAAACTATGCTCTGCACGCGAACGGCCCCCCGCAAATCAGACCCTAGTGACCCTCCCGCAAATCAGTACCTAGTCGAAACGGGGGTACGCTCACTCGCTCTATGTTTGTGTGCTTAAGCTCGAAAACACAAGCAGTGCGTGCGCGAATTTTGTGCCTGCTTCGAGCTTTAGAACACAAACATAGCGCACAAAATTCTTTGAAGTGATGGATCTAATTTGCCGGGGGGGGGGGGTGGGCCGTTAGCGAGCAGAGCATAGTTTTTGCTCTGATAACATAGAGTGTGCCTAGTGGCACACTCTTATATTATGTACTCTTGGTATTACTAATAAATTATTAGTGATTAGTTGATTAGTGCATGGCTATTAATTGAATCAACAAAGTTTGGTGTTATCAGTATTATTTTGTAGATATGAAGCGGTTAATACAAAAATGTCCAAAACTGTCAATAATTTTCTCCTACTCAATAGTTTTGATAAAAAATATCAGAGAAAACGCAATTTTTAAGGTTATTCCGTTGACAGTCCAAATTTTAAATGTACACTAAATTCGGATAGATAGTTCGTTAGAGTATCTTAAAAGCTACAAAACTACATATAGAATATCTCTCAGGTTCTTCCACAACTTAGTTATTTCCAATCAAACTGCTTCACTATTCAACTAATCACTAATAATTTATTAGTGATACCAATTATGCAACGGGCCCCTGTGGCCTTACTTTCCTGTGTTTCTAAGGTCATGGAGTCGTGTCGTACGTTAATTACCACCTTGTAAAACACCTGGAAACGCACGATCCCGAACTAACATGTACCCAGAATCTGTCCTGGGACCCATATTATGAGAAGGGCGGCCATCGCAATCCGTCTGTTCGGCATGCTACGTCGGTCAAGGATTTACTTACACCTGTCGGCAATCCACCACCTCTACAAATCCGTCATTAGGCCATTATTTGAGTACTGTCCACCGCTTATGTGTAATGCCCCACAGTATGTAATCTTTGCCCTCGGAACATCGATTCCAAGGCCTGTCGGCTATTTCCCAACACTCCCTTGGACAACTTGTGCATTCGACAGCGAGTCGGGGCGATTTCTATCTATCTCCAGGCGGTCTCAAATCCTGATCTGCCAACGTATGCCATTCTTCCACCTCAGATGAAACTAACTAATTGAACCGTGGACGTGGACAATCAACAGCTGTTTGGCTCGCCAGGTGCCGAGGTGCCGTACGGAACACCATAGACTCAGTTTTGTCCCGGCCACAACAAAACTTTATAACAGTCTGCCTGATTCGGTGATGGCATATGCCTAGTGCCTACCAACCCAAGAAGTTCCGTGCAGCGGTCTACCCCCACCTGAAGCTATACTCAATGGGTGACTCAACTAAGGAGGTACTAAAAAGGTAATACATTAGGAAAGTGTTAAGTTGTTTCACCCTGTTAAACTCACTGTTTCTTTAAACATATTAATACGTTCCTGCATTTGATGTTTTAGCTCAAAAGAGTGGGATTTAATCAGTGAAAAGCAGAGGGCGAATTTGGGTCTTAAGGTGGACGAAGATGGAGAGTTTTGGTACACTACTAACTTAATACTTATATATCTGTTTATATTTGTGGCTGGGGGGGGGAGTGTGGGGGCTCTTGGCTTAGTTTTAGGCCAGAATTTTTGGAGAGGGGCTTCGTGGGGGCCTTCCACCGATGGGGGGCTGGCTTATTGTTAGGAAAAATTTATGGTGGGGCTCAGCCAAATGTTTTGGAAAATTTTTTCGTTTTTTAGTTTTTTGTGGAAAAACTGCTAAAAATCGCTAAAAAATGACTAATCTTAAGTGGTTTTTAGGTTAAAATGGTGAAAGTTTCGTTGAAAATCCGGCCAAGCCGGAAACATTTTTGAAACCTTAGGGTAAAAATGGTTATGGGCGGAGGTCGGAATTTATGGGGGGGGAGGTCGCCGAGTCGAGGGCCACCCCCCTCCCACTGTAAAGATAAGCCAGGGGTCCCCCAGGTCTGGAGGGGAACGCAGATTTCTGGGGGGAATTATTTCGAAAATGCTTGGAAAAATGCAATTAGTTTGTTGCTGAGCTAAAAATTATGCAATTTTTTGCCTAATTTTCAGCTTAAAATAGCTAAAAAAGGTCTAAAAATCCGGCAATGCTGGAAACATTTTTGAAAATCAGGTAGTGCGCGTTAGCGCACTACCTAGAATAGGGAAATTTGCACGTTGTGCGCCTTATTGGAATCTGTTTTTTAATAACTCACGGAGGAGTGGACCGATCGGGCTCAAACTTGCTATGTGAGGAGCCTATGGGCAGGGGTACATGCTGTGAGAAATTTGATTCGAATCGGTCCAGCCAATCCCGAGGATATGCAAATTAGGTGCTGTGGCCGCTCGCCTGTTCTCTCCATTTTTCCCCCCCCTTGACCCTAGAGGTCGGAGGACAAAAAAAAATTTCTATAAAGTTTTGCTATTTTTTGTGGATAGAATCCCCCCCCCCCCATTTCACGGCGAATTTTTCTTTTCGCCGTATGCCCCCCCCCCCCCCCCCCATAGGTCTGTGTAGTCTTGGGATTTTTCGATTTTTGACCCCCCCGGAAAAAAACTATAAGTCCGAAAATTTATTAATCAGTTTACAGAGAGGTGCGCTCAAGGCCCGGTGCTCATATTGGATTTATAGCATCACCCTAACGTGAACATGTGACCGAAGCGAGGTTTTGCTGGTAGACCTCCTGTGGCTCCCCGGCCAGGGGTCACTAGTTAACGTGTAAAAGGGGGGGGGATCTGGCCTACGGAGTAGGCAGCCCTATACATAAGAGCTGCTGGGCTGAGGTTTCGCATTCGAATAGGAACCCCTATATGGTGAATCTAAAACGGCCCATTAGTTTCTGCTGTAGGACCTATCCATGTGGCTGGGGGGCACCCTGATGGTGGTGGGCCCCTACCGTGTCGCAACTCCAACTTTAACCTCTTCTACAGAAATATCTACAGTGAGCAGGTCTCTCTTATTTGGGATTTGGGGTGGGGTGCGGAAGCAAATGCCACAGCATAGGCCATAGTAGGTTTCCTCCGTGCCATCCTGTGGCGCCCTGGCCAGGGGTTCGGACCGTTTATCATGCCCAAAATGGCCAAAAATCGATTTTTCTAAAAGTGGCCAAGTTTGGTATCAAATGAAAGCCCTTGGTGAGGCGAACATTTTTGTCATTGGAGGACCCTCCAAAGTGGACCCAGTAGCTCCGTGGCGCCCTGACCAGGGTCCCGGACCGCCCACACGGCCAAACTCGATTTTTCCAAAAGTGGCCATGTTTGGCATCAAATGAAAGCCCTTGGTGAGGCGAACATTTTTTGTCATTGGAAGACCCCTCCAAAGTGGTCCCAGCGGCCTGTGGCGCCCCGGCCAGGTCCGGACCGGTCCAAAATGGTCAAAATCGATTTTTCCAAAGTGGCCATGTTTGGT